>JANHZU010006523.1:3846-14789 GCA_032468055.1 Acrochordus granulatus | reverse complement strand
CAGATTTCTAAAATAATAGAGGTGACTTACCTAATAATAGAATATTCCCTGATATCAAATTTCATCTAGCAAATCATCAAAAACTTTTTTGGTATTTTGCAACTTCTTCCTCCAACTGTACAATATCTCAAAACATGGATGGTCGCTGGAAGGCACTTCAAATCACCTGCAGATTGGCTTTTTAAACAGCAATCCTGGGAAGGCTGCTTTCCCTCTCCAGTTTCAGTTCCTTTCTTGGGTATAGGTTGAGTTTCCCACACCTCAACATTCAGTAGATTAGTAGTATCATTTAAGAGGAATAATTTAGTTTGGAAACGCTATTTTCTGGCAGCTCTTCTTAATTTAGCTTCCATTATGTAAATGCTTCATCACTTGCTGACAGCTGAGGAAGGAAAAAAATAATCGGAGATACTTTGTGAAAAAAGAGTATGGTGTGGGAAGTCCATAACTTTGGGTTCTGAAAGTGGTTTTCAGAGAAAAAAAACCCTTTAATTTCCCTCTGCATATTACATAGCAAATATAATTGCCTCTTGAAGAGCCATGGCTTTTGCATGCAGGCCCAATCTTGCAACAAAGCTACTTTCTGTAGCAACTATAAATTTTTCCCCCTTTTGTCTTCTATTTCATCATAGAGACATATTCTTAAACTAAATCTAAACTAAGTTTTTTTGAATTATGCTGGAATCTACTATGAAGGAGAAAATATTCTCACTTTCTGTACAATTTTATACTATCATTTAATATTTTCTAAAATATAAACACTTTATTATAGACTCTTGTAATTCTTTATTTCTAAAATATTTCAAAGGAGGCATTCTTTGAAAGCTTTTTCTTTAGAAACTTCCTATGTTGAACATAAACATCTTAGGTTTGGACATTTTTATTTATATACAAATTAATTTGGTTTCCTCATGAGAGATTTAAGGCCAGGATCACTGCTTCTAATTTTCCACTTAAGTTAAATTATATATATGGAATAGAAGGAATTTTTGCAAATTTAAAAAAAATCAGTATTTTAACAATTTTAAGTGCCTCAGTTTTTGCATAAATCCTGTTAAGTCACCTCAACATTTTATATATGAACACTGAATAAAGTTTGTAAATGGCTATATCATGAGAGAGGTTCTTAACAATAAAGAAGAAATTCTCAGAAGTTTATTTCCAAACAATATGTAATATTTATTCTGGATCCCTGAACATGAAATAGAATGTCTGTTTTATCTGGAAGACTCATCTAATGAAACAGTTCAAATTCAAAGCACCATAAGAAGTGAACCAGAATTAGAAGTACTGTACATTGTAACTGGCTCAGTGTTTTGGAATTTTGACATGGTAGGCTTATCTGACACTGTTTCTATCATATTTAAAATCGAGGAGCTCCATAATCATCAGGCATCCGCTCAATGTTATACCTAAAATAAGATAGGAAAACCGAAAATTATTCGTATTTTTCATATTTCCCTTATACCAAGCCAGCACAATTTTAGATTCTCAGAAGTACCTATTACCATTATGCAATTAAGATAGCAGTTCAAGGTGCTGCAACATTCACTAAACAATATGGCTAAGCAAGTGGAAGTAGCAACTTTTTCCTAAGTATATGTAGGAAAAATTATACATTATAAAAGTGTAATTATATACTACTCATATAATGCCATCAATCACCGTCACTATGAATTAGGCAATGCACAAATTCAATAAACACATTATTTTAGAGTAAGAAAACCAAGAACATAAATGGTTATCAACAAAAGAGTTCTTTACATCAAAAATTTACACATTCCTATACAGAAATATAAATTAAAGACATGAAATGAAGTTGATCTAGTGTATATGTATGTGTACAGAAGGTCATTTCATAGCTTTTTCTAATGTAGAAACAAATATGGCTTTCATTACAATTTAAACTCTTGTTTTTGCCATCTCCGCTGTATCTTTTTGACAGCTGTGTAGGCACCTAGGTCATAAAGTTCATATATACATGTATTCCTGCTCATATACATACCTTTGAAATACAGTTTGCTTTATAGTTATTGGCTTTCTATAAATATATACTATACATATATTTATGTGTGTGTGTATACACACAGACATAAATCTGCACACGCTCTTGACAATTCAGAATATTTATTCCAAAGTAACAAATTCAGAATATTCATTACAAAGTAACTAACTCCATTTTATTTATCAGATAATGCTTTCTCACATACCTATGGTTAGATATATACATTATGGGGACTCCTGGGATCTTTCGTATTCTTCGTTTGAGGTCTCTGTCTACAGTAGCCACTATGTAACATTTGTGCTGCAGGAGAAAGAAGGAATTTTGTTTAAAGAACATATTCCCCCGTGAATGGATGCCAAAAGGAACTGGGGGATATCCCAGAGGCCGTGCTGTATGGTCCTGCTGAGATCCTGGTCATAGCCTGGAATCAAAGGGTGACCACGGCTTTGGACAGGATTGTGGCCTCTCTTGAACCTTTGTGCCTGCTGCTCTCCATGGTTTACTTAGGAGCCATGGGTCCTGAAGAGGACCAAGAGATGCCTGGAGTACCGCTGGAGAAAGACAAGAAACAAATTTGTCTGGACACAGGCTAGAACGTCTATTAAAGCCTACCTTGTAACTGTAAGAGTGGCGAAGCAACGCTATTTCTCCACTCTTATTGCATCTGCAGAATGTTGCCCGGTGGCCCTGTTTAAGGTCACCTGGTACCTCCTTGGATAAGGAGGACCCAGAGGCCTATTTGCAAGGCTGAGCCTAGGAATTTATTGAACATTTGATGGACAAAATTCCTCAAATTCACTCTCAGCTGGACTCTATGCATAAGGCAGGGCAACGGGGTATGTTCAGGGAGAGGTCTTACTGTTATCTGGAAATGGTTCGATTCTGTTGGACCTGAGGAAGTGGACATGTTCCTCGATGCTGTCAGGCCAACCGTCTGCCAATTTAGATTCTTGTCCTCCTGGTTGGTGAAAGTCTCCAGGATGGTGACTTCCAGGTGTGTGTCAGCAGTGATCAGTTTGTCACTGCAGAAAGAGACATTCCTGGGACCGCTTAAGGAGGACCTGGTGTGCCCCCCTACTCAAAAAACCATCACTTGACCCCACCTTCTGGACAATTTGTCCAGTCCCCCATCTCCCCTTTTTGGGGAAGGTGGTTGAGAAGGTGGTTTCCAGGTAGCTCCAGAGGATCCTGGATGCAGCAGATCTAGACCTGTATCAGTCTGGGTTCAGGGCTGGTTATGGGACAGAAACTGCTTTGGTCATGCTCATGGATGATCTCTGGTGAGAGCGGGATGGGGGTAGTGCATCCATCCTTGCTCTCAGCAGCTTTCAATACCTTTTACTGTGGTATCTTTTTGGGGCAGCTATGACATTTGGGGCTAGGTGGCACAGTTTTATACTGGTTTAGTTCCTTTCTCCAGGAAGGTCTCAGTTGGTGTTTATAGGGCATGAGAGGTCCAACCCTTGGTCACTACTCTGCCGCAGGGTTTGGTACTCTCTCCACTCTTCTTTAACATCTACATGAAGCCTCTGGATGAGATAGTTTGTCACCATGGGATATCAATATGCTGATGATACTCAAATTTACATCTCCATCCCTGATGAATGTAGCTGTAACTGCCCTTTCGCAGTGCCTGGAGGCTATGAGGGTCTGGATGGGGGACAACAGACTTCAACTGAATCCTTGTAAGACTGATTGGTTATGGGTCCGTGGGACCTCCGGTTCTGCGGGTTTAAAATTTTTAGTTCTGGATGGGGTGGCACTGCCCCAAACAGATCCAGTGCAGAACCTGGGAGTTCTCTTAGACTCACAACTCTTGCTTGATAAGCAAGTTGCAGTCATAGCTAGGAGGGCCTTTGCACAACTCTGTCTTGTGCAACAGTTATGCCCATACTTGGATTGGGAGTTCCTCTGCTCAGTTACTCATGCTTTGGTTATCTTGCAACTGGATTACTGCAATGTGCTCTACATGAGGTTATCCTTATAGAGTATTCAGAACGACAGTTGGTTCAAATTGCAGCTGCGCAGATAGTTCTTGGGGTCCCTAGGATGACCCATATGACACTGATGTTATGCAAGCTACATTGGTTGATGGTTTGTTTGTAGGTGCAATTCAAGATGTTGGTCATCACCTATAAAGTCCTTCATGGCATGGGTCCAGGTTACTTAAGGGACCATCTTGCCCCAATGGGTTCAGCCTGCCCCAACCATGCTGGCAATAAGGGCATGCTTTGAATCCCATCAACCAGGGAATTTCGTCGGGTGGAATCCAGAAGACAGGTCTCTTCTGCCATGATGCCCGCCCTCTGGAACATCATTCCACCTGGGGTGAGATCAATCCCAATCCTTCTGGCCTTCCAGAAACAGCTGAAAATGTAGCTATGTGGGTTGGCTTGGGGAGCAGATAGCTGTATGTCATTAAATGAGGTGGCTGCTTGATGGCTCCACCCCTATTTCAGTTCTCCCCATCTTGTTCTTTTTAACCTGTATTCCTTTTAACCTATATTCCTTTCAACCTTCATTTTATCTTTTATCTTTAATTTTATTTTTGTATTTTATTAGGTTCTGTATATATGCTTATGTAGCTACTTTACTGTGAGCTGCCCAGAGTTACTTGCAGGGCAGTGGATAGATTTAATAAATAAATCACAAAATCAATTTCATATGGCCTTCTCTGGCATATGAAATATTGACTAAAGTCAGTGCTCAGTTGAATGTTAGCTTCTGTTGAGTCATATTTCAAAGGAGCTCTTTGCCTGTCAACAGAAGAGAAAGAGAAGTTCATAGAATAGGAAATACCTGTGTGACCCTCTGTACTAAACAGTCATCTGCATAGGTACCTTTGTGAGTACATGGCAAGCGCTCAAATCGTGGATCTTTTGCTATCCTGTAGAATTATAATAATAAAAATTACAATACTTTTATAAAAATAGACTAAAAACATCACTTTTTTGCTTTTTTTAAATAAATGGGGTCTGTGCTGCCTACAAATTCTGACCAACAGTTTGATTTTTTCCCTGAAAAATCTAATTATAATTAATTATGCAAGACAAGATATTTTTCTATAGACATGAACATTCTTTCAAATGTAATTAAAAGCAAAAGTGAAGAGAAGTAGTGGTGGAAAAATATTAGAACAAAATATAGGATTAATATCCTAAACAAATTATGAATCCCTATTCTGTATATATTTTTACTTTAGACAAATTAGACTGAAGAACAGAGTCAAATTACTGCACTATTACCTTAAAGCTACACGATACTTCTGTCCTAGTTTCTCAATTTCAGCCATGACACAATCTGTGATACACGGAATGCCTGCAGAAATACACATGTATATCTAGCAATGCAATCAAATTGTACATATGATGAAATTAAAGGCCTACATTTTGTTTATTGTTTTGATAATACTTTTATTAAGTATTTTAAAGAAAAGGATAAAAAAAAGATGTACACACAAACTCAAACATAAAAAACAAGGAAAAAATGCTAAACAAAGAATTTATAAGCATTATAGAATTAGTTTAAAATTGAAAACATTTTATTCACTATTAGTAACCATTTATTAGTAATAGTTGAATTCAGTGATATTATCTTATCATCTACCCATTAGACAATTCAGCATAAGTTATGAGACAAGAAAAAATATCAATGATACTTAAATGATATATAAACATCCATATAGTATGAGATAAAAAGACATAAAAAGCCTTAAGACTACAGTCTGTATTAATATGTAACATTTAAAAGAAACTTTTAAATAATCATTCTTAATGATAAAAGTCTAAGCATTTCCCCAGTCCAAACGTCTTAAATATAAGTTGAAAACTTCTAATAAATATTTCTTATGTTGGGAGTTCCCCACTGTGATTACAACAATCTTGTAAAATATGCTACATATGGTTTAGTGCAGAAAAGACAAAACAGAAATTGCAGAATAGCAGCCTCATATATGCTAATGATAGCTGGAAGCAAGGGAGAGTTAAGGAATCTCTTGCTGAAGGTGAATGCAAAGTTGGTCTGCTACACATTAGTAAAAAAAAAATCAAGAGACCATGCCAACTCAATGGAAATAAAGAAGGAATTGAAGAAATAGTAACAGAATTTTATCTCACTAAGCTCAAAACATTCCAGAACTAATGACTGCAGCCATAAAACAATGACTGCTACGATGACAGATCTAGACATAATAATTACATTTGACAACATGGTTTCCCAATTGCAATATGTGACTATGAAAGCTGGATATCAGAAAGGCTAAATGAAGAAAACGCTTTTTGGACAAGAAAATGCATTTTTGAGAATATGGACAAGAGGAACACTTAAACAAATAATATAAAACCAGATTGTTCATTGTTCACTGACAGCGCTAATAAAGAATTTAAAACTTCAATATTTGAGATAAATAATTCAAGGGCAAGAATGACCAGAGAAGATCCTATACTTAGAAAAATCAAAGGTAATCGGAAAAGGGGTAGATAAGTATAAATTGGTTGGATAGTATCAAAGAAGGTGCAGTCGCCTAGCAGTTACGTCAGCTGGAAAATCAGCAGCCAGAATTCAAGACCCAGGTGCCCCAGCTCCTGCCAACTTAGCAATTTGAAAGACTGCAAAATGCAAGTAGATAAATAGGTACCGCTTAAATTAGTGGGAAGGTAACAGCGTTTCATGCACCTCAGCTTAAAGTCATACTAGACACATTACCACGGAAGCATCTTTGAACAACACTGGCTCTTTGGCTGTGAAATGGAGATGAGCACCGCCTCCTAGAGTCAGACACAATTGAAAGGGGAAACCTTTACCTTTACTTTTTAGACAGTGATCGCAGACGCTTGAGCTTATATGAACTGAAAGAAATTGTTAACACACATACTATACGGTCCTAGGAAAATTACATTTATCTTGTCATGAAGAATCAGAATTGAATGAACAACAAAATAGCTCTATTTACCAGCTGGTGGATATTTTTTTAGCCATGTCTTCCTAAGTGGCTGCTCTTTTTTTAAAAAATATTTTATCAGAATATTTTATAATACTCAAGTTTAATTGTTTTAGGAAACATGGAAGTATTTCGATTTTAATAATGAAGCACTTAGTAAAAACCATTACACTATGTGAATCTTAACTATGATGCTAAAACTGAAAAATTATACACAAAAGATACTTACATTTGGCATAGAGGCAATCCATCATTGACTGCACTAGATCCAGTTTGGCTTTAATGGAAAAATTAATAAAATTTGTATCCACTAAGATGTAGTATGGAGGTCCTAGTTGTGTGTTATATTGGAAGAACAAACAGGAAGGATATTTAGGGCTGAAAAAGAGAAACACTAGTTTTGTTTTATTACTTTGTTGCATGAAACAAATCCCTAATACATTAGGGTAAATCAGCCTGACACTCTTTACATGTTTTGGCTTCCAAAATTCATCTGCCACAGCCAATGGCAAAGAACTATAGGAGTTGTATTCCATAGCATCTGATAGAGACAAGATTGTTTGGTCCAGACCTATAGTAATCTTCTTTAATCAGTCCCTTCCAAATATATGAGATCTCTGAAATTTGAGAGTATCTGCTCTTATGTTCTTCAGGCATCACTAAAAACTAACATCTTCACCTAGATGTTTGCAGTTTGTTTATTTATATACACATGCGCGTGCACACATATAATTTTTATTGAGAGTTTTAACAATAATAGAAACTACTATAAAGTAGAACAAGAAAGAAGGAAAAGGGAAAAAGCTAAAAATGCAAAAAAGAAAAAGTAAAAAAAGATATAAATAATATATAAAGTAGTTTCTGATATTTTTCAAAGATATATAAATATAATTATATTTTAATCTCTCTCAGGGTACATCATGACCCTCTTGTTTTAGTCTATACTATCTGATCATCAAAACCATAAATCACAAATTCAGTTTTTATGCAAAAGGTCCATAAGTGGTCCAGTCACTAATAAATATAAATATATCTTTTCTCTAATCAAAGACATCAGTTTAGCCCTACTCAGCAGGTTCTGTCATCTTTAAAAACCATTACTCTGTTTTAGGTATTGCCATTTTTCTGGCTGCCAATCTCTACTGCAATGCCATCCCTGCTCCTTTAGGAGCTTGCCATTAGACCTCATCCAGAAACCAAAAACAATTGCATCTTCAGACCTTCAGTTTTAATGATGAAACAATATTTTCTTACAATGTACAACCTGGGTGGCTGGCCAAAGCATCTCACCCTATTTTTAAGCACCTTTATTTCAGAATATAAATTTTCTATTTCTTATACTGTGGAAGGGCTAATACATTGAACTGACCCATGCATTTGGTTTGGACAACATAACTCAGTTGGTGTTTTTTTTCCCCTTCCATTCAACTGTATCTGATTCTTGGAAATTACCTGAACAAGTCCCTGCAGATTTCTTGGCAAGATTTTTCAGAAGTGGTTTACTGTTGCCTCCTTCCTAGGGCTGAGAGAAACTGGCTGCCCAAGGTCACTCAGCTGGCCTCATGACTAAGGAGGAGGGACTAAAACTCATGGTCTCCCAGTTTCTAAACTGTTGCTTTAACCATTACAGCAAGATGGCTCTCACTTAGTTCTTAACTAAATTATACTTTATATTTCATGCTGTGTGAATCAAACTATTATATAAATTGATCCATAGAGAGTTGTATGAATGGTTCATTCATTGGAGTGAGAACCGTGTAGTATAGTCCTTTCTATGAAAGGATGACCTATGCTGGAGCTAAGCAGCATATTATGAACTCTTTAAAACATATTAATCAGTTCCAAGGATTATTGCCAAAATTGCAAAGAAAAATATTTGAACTTAGATCTTAATATACATCACAAAACTTATTTGATTATTCAGTAAGAGCAGGAATCATTTTGTACTCACGCCTCTGTCTCTTTAATTGCACTTAGATCTTCTTTCTTCTTTTCTTTAGGTTTTGCTCTATCTGCCTCTTTACTAAAATATCAAAAGATTTACAAATATATACTATCAGAAAATTGACTGAATTATTTGGAGGCAAAATGTGAGAATAGGATCATACATATTATGTAGTATAAATGTCTGAGAATTTTGTGTTAATGCTTCAACAATTGTCACTGTTCAGTGATAACAAAAATCTTACATGCGCTGATCACGAAGGCTGATCATGCGTTTCATGGTAGCATATTTCCTTGCTTTCTTCTGCTTCCCCTAGAAAAGGAAAGTTAAAAATAGATTAGTAGTCTGAAGAACTGATGGGAATCCTCTACTACTGTTACATTACAAAGCTTAATTTTTCAGACTGATTCCAAAACCCAAGCTTTTCCCTAGCAAATTAACTGTGGATACTTCATGATGAAAGGGCATAATTCTCATTCTGTTGTCAGTTTCATAGTTATGAATTCTTTTGAAATAATATTCAAAATGGTTGTAAGATTGAGAAAATTCTCCATAATACCTGATAGGGCAAGAAGCGATAGATGGAAGTTCATTAGAGAGAGATCCAACTTGGAAATAATAATTTCCTGACAGTGAGAACAGCTTGCCTCTTAGAGTTGTGGATGCTCCATTATTGGGGGTTTTCAAGAAAAGATTGGACAACCATTTGTCTGAGATAGTGTGAGGATTCCTGCCTTGGACAGTGCATTGGTCTAGAAGACCTCCAAAATCTCTTCCAGTCCTATGATTCTATGAAGTTATATTGTTTATACGGACACACACAGGCACATATATTAGCCCTTTCATTAAAAATGAACCTATACCTTCACTTCCCTAGATATTTAATCAAATTAATTCCACAAGTACAATCCATCTTTCTTTCCTCTTTCTCTTAGTTTCAAAATGTTATATCTATTTTCTTTCATTCATTAGTTCATGCACTTTACCATATTACTGGTATTCTATTACAAACCTCAGTCTTCCATGTTTGTCATCAAAAGGGTCCCAAAACATTGACCTCTGCTAGCTATCATGGTTTGATTAACTGAAACTTTTCCATAATTATTTTTAGTAAGATAAAAAAGTAAAGACTAAGTTACCAATCTTAGTTGTACCTATGTCATATACACTACTCCATATTAACAATCAGGACATTATATCAATCAATCTTGGTACTTTGTAGCCAGCATACCACACCTTAAACCTTCATGCTTTGGAAACTGAATGGGAGTGGATAAAAACATATCTTTCTCTACATACAACCATTTGTTTCAATTGTTTACATTCCTTCTCGGAGAGCGTTAATGAGCCTCCAAATATAAGACAGAATACTGAGTTCACACGAATCCAAAAAAGAACTTAAGAGAATTGCTCTGGAGTACCTTATCTCGAGTAGACGCTACCTCAAGGTCATGCATATGTCGAGCCAGCCAAGCCATTAAAACAGCACCTCCACAGATTACAGTATAGCTCTAAGATCAAAGATCGCTACTCACCATCGTGTTGTCGGCAGCACCACCACACTTTTTTCAACAGCTACTTCCGCCGCGCAGCACATGTGTCTCGCTTTTAATACATCACTTCCGGTCGTTGCCTTCAGGCGGAGGCTGGAGCAGCTGGGCTCCGTTTTGCTAGGGGAGGACGGAATCGAGACCGATTGTTTGCCTTTCCCAGCCCCGTTTCCTCCCTGTTTCGCTACATTTGAGGCGCTGAGTCCCTTCAGGGAGAAGCGAGAGACGGGAGGACCTGGAACGGGGACGGGACGACGAAGGAAGTAGCTGCAGCAGGCGGAGGGCGGTCCCGCACGGCAGTCCTGCCCCTTGAAGAAACGGGCAGCCTCTGGCTGTTTGCTTTCATTAATTCGGGCAATAAATTGCTGGAAGCTCCGAGAAAGCAACAGGTGATTGGCCCAACCACGGAGTTAAAGTAGGCTGCAATGATCTGAGCCGCAGATGGGAATCCTGCCAGTGGGCTAGTTTGTTTCCAAACACTCTCTCTGATCAGCCGGGAAGAAG
>JANHZU010006522.1:38223-55098 GCA_032468055.1 Acrochordus granulatus | reverse complement strand
ATTGTAACTGCTTTTACTTTATAGGTACTGATACCTATACATTCCTTCATGGCACAGGGCGGAGTACTTGTGGGTCCACTTACTTCCAATCTTTTGAAAAATTGTAAGGCAGATTGCAACCCAGCATTAGTGCTATATAAACAGGGAGGAGGAATCAATGGATTTATTTCATTGAATTGTAAATCACAAATTTAACTTGGATTTCAATGAACTGTTGATGTTCACAGTAGTAGAAATGTTGCAAAGAAACACAGAGCAGCACTTTCCAGTCCTTCCCACAGAGCAGCCTCCCATTTTCCTCTTTGCCTGCAGATGGTTATTGACATCCTCCTACTGTGTGCATTTCACCGGCACCAAACACAGATTCTGGCAGTCTAATGATTATTAATTTTATAGATTAGATGCTGACAATAACTGTGACCCTGCAGAGAGCACAGTATGACAGAATCCTTGTTGGCTGGAATGCGATCAACTCATTCTTTGAAAGGGACATCATTCTGATGTTTGCAAACTGTATCTTTTGAAGCAGCTCCTGCTGGTTTTCTTTTAGGATCCAAAATGGCATGGGGAAAAGATGGCCAACAGTACATTCAGGAATGGAGGCATATGCAAATGAATGTGGGTTGTATTCAGAGGGATTAGAGTACCACGTGCAGCTGCCAGTGAATATTCTAGGGATACCCACCCACCTCACTTTTTAACCCACTTTAACACAAACAAAACAACAAAATAGCTCCTGGCTTTGATCGTCAGGCGAGAAAGACTAGATGCAGTCACTGAAATTCAACTTCACTGATTTATTTTTTCAACCTATTGACAAGTACCTACTCAACTAACAGTCAAGCATCTGTGGATGTAAGATAAAGTTCAGTAGCAATCAGGGAGGGCTGGACCTTGTAAATTTGTGGATATATAGAAATTCCAGACTAATGCCTCTCTTGACTCCTCTCTCTGGCTTTGCCATCTCTTCTCCTACAATGATTTTCTCAACCAATATCTATTCCCAGGTATTCATTTGGTGCCACCTTTGCCTATGTCTTGCTTTCCAGGCAAACTGGCTTGGCAGTAAATTTCTGTCCATCTCTCCCAGGTAATAGGCTTTGCTTCTTCATAAATTCTACAGTGAAATGCGACATTTCAACCACAGAAATCAACCATTGCAAGAAATCCAAATGAAAGCACTCCTGGCCAATGGGGGATGGAGAGCACTTTCTCCTTGAAATATCTGACCAAAAAAACCCCCATTACTCCCCTCAGTTGCTGGTTCCACTGTCAAACTGCTCTTGCTGTTTGGAAGTGGGATATTGAAATGGAGATTAAAATGATCAAAGAAATAGGAAAAATGGGTCCATTTGCCCATGTACCCCATCTTTGTGGGCGGAACTCTCAAGTTGCTTCCTTCCACTAGTTCATTTTGAGTTTCTGCATTCAAGTCCCACTTGAAAAGATTCCAACTTTATTTCCAACTCGGACTTGTCCTGTACCTTATCATCATTGTCAGTGATTGAGACATCCTACTTCACAAGTTGGAGAAAGGTGAGGGAGACAAAGATTGTACTTTCTTCTCTTGATAGACCTCTAAATGTCCTTGAATTCAGCCTGGGAACAACCATAACAAAGAGACTTAAACTAACTCTTTTCTTCTGTCTAGGCTTGCTCTTATTTCCTCTTTGTCAATTTTTTGTGATAAATTCTTCAGATCAGAGTTTTGTTACTTCCAATGCGGTTCTTTAGCATGTAAATTTTCTTAATGTTTAAATTATCATATCTTTTGAGTCAAGCTTGGCTGCTCACGATTGCATTTACACACTGAATCAGTTTCCTTGGCAATATTATAGTGGTTTGACATTTCCTTTCGGATTACTTTTTTCAGTTTCCAGGCTAGCCTATAACACTGGGATTCTTTGAGCATTTCTCATCCAAACAGTAACCAAGCCCAACTGTCCAAGCTTCCAGGCTTAGAATAGGTCAGCCAGGTATTTCAAATGCAACTGTGATCTCTTTTTTTAAAATGTCCACAATTGCACAGAACTTTCAATAGGATCTCTTTACTTCAGACACTGTTTCTATAGAATTTTGACAATGGCTAGTGACCCTACTGTGAAGCATAGTGGAAGTCAAAGTCTCCAATTCACATCTGGTAGAATTTATTTACATTCTTATTTTTAAATTCCAGAAAAAGCAGACAGCATGAATAGCATTATACCAATGATGGGGATAATGCCAGAATTTCCCTAGTGTATCTCTTCCAGTTCAGAGTAGCCAGAAATTATTGGATCAATATTTGGGGGGCGGGGATGAGAAACAAACCTGTCTTTCAAAAGTACTTCTAATTTTAAATTAATTTCTAGCCATGTCAGTGTGAAAATATTTTGTCAGTGACAAATATAATGAAAATAAAGGCTAAGAGAACAAAACATCATGGCATCGGGATAATCCTTTTGGCTGTTGGCAGTGGAACTGATAGTTCCATTCAATCACTTTAAATTATATCGATTTCCCTTGCCCCCTCTCCCAGCTTTCTGCCTTAAATGGATTTTTCATCTCTGGAAATCAATATTATGGATCTCTTGATGTGAAAAGGTGGGGGGACATGCTTGCTGAAATGTGGAGCAGATGATAAAAGAAACTGAGATAATTTCACTTGGGCTTCTTGCTTTGATGATCCTAAAAACCGACTAGCCATTTTGGGCTAGCTTTAGCCAGTATTTTTGCAAGAGAAATGGAACCATCCAGAAGCAGATTTCAGAAAAACCAGCCATCAGCAGGGCTATAATTGAAGTAATAGATTCATCTCCATATTGGTACACCTTTTATTTTCAAAGATTAACATTTTGAGAAAGGAATGGTCAGAAGTACAGTACTAAGTCAAAAAGTACTAAGCGTTGTAAAGAAGCTATCGCGGTTGTTTTGTTCAGAGCTCCAAACCTGGCTGCTCGAGTTGCGTTCCTTGTGTTCTGGGGCTTGTGACTGATTGTTTTTGTTTGTTTGTTCGCAGCCTAACCAGTAGAGGAGCAGAGACCAGTTGCGTCCATGCTGCTAATGGCTTAGACTGGACAGCATGACAGGGAGATGAAAATACAAATGCAGATCATCAGGCACCAAGCACATAACTTCGGTCTGACGAATCTGTGGACTTGGTTGTGGTGTTGCCTTTCAGCAGATGGAGGAAGACCATTTGTCGCGGTAGGCCTGCCTCCTTTGTAGGAAGTGAACAATGGATAGTTTGCAGACACTGTTTGTAGTTTGCAAAAGGTACATTCCGGTAAGGAAAGAAAAGACAGTAGAGAAAGCAAAAGCATTATGTGTGCTTCTGCATTTGCTCAGAAGTATTGCTAAGGCTGCAAGATTTAAGCTGTAAATACAAAGACTACTGCTTGGGGCACATGGTTTGTTTGATGAGCTTGGGCTGACATGTTTTCATCCTGTACATTCTTAGGTGCCCTGATGACGTTGAATTTGGACATACATTTAGGATTATAGAAACATCTGGGTGATGTCAGGCTCCAAGAACAAGAATGGAGTTACTTCTGATTAGTTTATTATCTTTGTTCATCTACTGACAGAATCTTGCCAGACTAAACCAACTATCTGTGCAATTATTAGATATACTCTGTGAACTGTTAGGAAGAGGCCTTCTTTGCCTGCTTACTGCCTACCAGACTTTCCAAGCTCCGCTGCCTCTTTGCCCTCCTGAGATTCCAGTCTACACCCACCACAGATTGGGCCAATTGATCCTGAATGCATTTAGATATCTGTGCATGTTTTTCTGCTCTGTTAATTAATATTATCATTGATAAAATGTTGCATGCCCTCATATTGTTTTTGTAAAAGAAAAGAATAATGACAAAGGTGGAAGAAGCCCCTTAGCTCAGTGGGAGATATTTGTCTTCAGAACCATTATCTGATGGGATGGATTTGTGGCTTCCATTATAAAAGCCTTCAATAATGACTGAAAAGAAAATGAGAATATATTGCATCTTTGTTCTCATGTTAGCAGGTATAAATTGGCTCCACTGAGCATTCAACACTTATTTAATTCACCGACAAAATAAACTGATGTTAGCAGTCATCGCACAACTCAAAAGAGTAGGATAGACAAAGAAAAAAGACAGGATTTGAGACTGATGTCCTCTTTCCCCTTAGATTTGTTATCTTAGAATGCAGGAATGGAATACAAATTTATGTGATTCCTCCCCTCCTCCCCCCACCACAAGGAAGCCTTGGGAACAAAGAACAGGAATTTGCAAAAGCTTTCACTGTTTATTGAAAGAAGTAAAGAATCCCTGGAAGCTAGAAAGCAAAAGTAAATAATAACCACTAAAATTTTCAGTTAAATACAAATTACTTTCAGTCTTCAGAGTAGAGTGAGTTGTGAACTAAACCTAGCTGATTAATTGGCAAGGATACCAAAACTCGAGTTTCGTAACTCCGCGGTTGTTCAGAGCAACTTTAAGAGAAGTGGACTTCAACGCCCAGAATTCCCCAGCCAGTGCTCTGGGTAACTCCACCTATCTTAAAGATGCCAAAGTTGATCTGGAGTTGTTTTGTCTGACCAGCTGGCTGAAGGAACCACAGAGCAATTCTAATTGCAAAACTGGAATGCCCAAGTTTTATTCCTTGCAATCTGAGCTACCCTCTTCATCAACTGAGACAAAAACCAACCAGGCTTAAGGGAGAGATCTGAATATCATTTCCTCCCTCCAGCCTTGGAGAAAAGAAACAAACTCGTCCTCTGCCGTTGAGATACCACCCCTGGGAGCGTAGGATCCCTCCTTAATCTTTATGACAAGTTCTATTGATTCTGGCAATTAAAAAAAAATCTCATTCTGTGCTGGTGGAAAGCTGAAATAAAAATGAATGAATGAATGAAAAGTTACTTTCTGTTAATGTGCTTGAAAACACTTTTCAGTCTGAGCAAGATGCCGCTTTTTTCTGAGAAAATCAAAAGGGTTAATTTGAAGCAACATTGCTGAGCAGTACACGTGCTGAAATACGATGAACACCATCAAAAAAATTCAACATCTTTCTTCAACAAAAGAGAAAGCTGTCAGCAGAGCAGGACATGAAATGGGGTAGATATGCAAGGTTTGCTTTTCACTTTGTTCTTTTTAAAAAAAAAATAGCATTAAAAATGCTATTTATTCTTGAGGTCCTTTGCATGTCGCATCTGCAAACGCTCAAATAAAAAACAAAACAAACCAATATTGGCTTGATGGTTGAGTTCAGGCAATGAGTTTAACCCAATTCTTCGGGTTCTTTTGGATGCACATAAGCGTTGAACTATCAAGTATCTGAATGCTCCCCTCTCTCCAAAGAAATCCCAATCCAGCTTAAAAGGTAAAGGAGACCCTGCCAGTCGTGACCGACTCTAGGGTGCGGAGCTCATCCCCGTTTCCAAGCCGAAGAGCCAGCGTTCGTCCTGGGACGGCTCCGTGGTCATGTGGCCGGCATGACTGGACACCTTAAGGCGCACGGACACTGTTACCTTCCTGCCGGGAGGGGCGGTACCTATCTATCTAGATAAAACCTTGCTAGATTGAAGACTCTTCTATCTGCATTTACAATATGCACTGGGACCTATTAGGGAGGGGCTGTCTTCACCCTCTTTCTCTCACACATAACATCCAGAGTTGCCTCTCATCCCCTGGAATGCACTCCCCACTGGCTTTCACCTCCTCGTTACATCCCATCACATTCCTATAAACTATTACATGGTTTGATTGTAATGTGCATTGTGCCCATGATGCACATCAAACCAGATGGAGCTTCACGGCTGCTACTCTGACATTTTTTGACCACAGCCCAAGATACCTCTGTTCTACACACTGAATCTTCACTGCCACTTTTCAAAAATTGTGCTCTTTCTTTTGCAAGTCATTTTTAAAAATATTTTGCCTGGAATGACACAAATTCAAGATGAAAGCAATGTAATCCATTGGGGTATATTATACCTAAGGAAGACTGCAAATGCCTTTTTAATAAGCAGCTTATTTGCTTAATAATCCTCAGGTTCTTTGCTTTCATAGGATGCTGTAAATCTAATGGGGTGATATTTAATTATGTCTGTTGTGAAAAAGCCCAAAATGTGCAAAGGCAAAAAAAGTGGCTTATTTCTATATGCCTTGATTGATCAATGGGTGAAGCAAACCCAGAGGCTCAAAGTTCATTACAGAAATGGAAAATGTGAACTCTGGCTTCTTTTTACATGGTCCAATGGGAAATGTAGAAAAGAACTACTTGCCTGCGCATTCATCGATTTCTCCAAAATTATCACAAAAGGAGTATTTGGTTTTTCCTCTTGGGGAAAAAAATCTTACTGGAGAAAAACTCGGGACTTCTTGCAAGTAAAATTAGAGTGGGACAGAGCTTCAAATTGTTCCTTGTTTCCCACGGATATGTTCACTATCGCAAATCTTTCTCATTTCTTCTTTTTTTATTAGCATACTTTGGAAAAACGCTGGCGTGCAGCATTCAGTTGCCTTTGTTTAACTTTTCTTGTAACACGATCAACCGGTCTGATTCTTCAGTTTTTTTCCTTAGAGCAATCACCGAAAACGAGTTCCCAACCTACAGATAGTGGATCCATCTTCTTCCATTTCTGTCTGAACCTCGAGCAGAGTTTGATTTTATTAACCCAGTGACAAAGGACTACACTGGATATTTTCTGCTTTTCGATATTAGGATCAAACTTCGCGATTTCTAGACAGCGGGACTTTTGCTTCCCAAATATTTACAGGCATCCCTGGTTGAAGAGCTGCCAGAGGCACCCATGAAGTAAGCAGAATATTAGGCAGATGAAACAACAAGGCTAACCTGACTTGTCCACGGCGGTCAGTAGATAATGAAAATCCCAGTGCAGATAAACAGCAAAGTCAGCTTGAAAGGGACTTGAGGAAACTGAGGGTAATGGAGTTTCATTCTGCACACATTGTAGGTTATGCATTTTAGACTTCAGAGCAAGGGTTCTGCTCCAGACTGGCCCGTGGGAGCTCAGGACGGTGATGGGTAGGAGGGGACCTTATCCCTTTTGTGTCAGCGGAATCAAAAACCAACTGCATTGTCATGACAACAGTCATTTAGGGTCAGAATCTCCCATATCTGCAAATTAACACTTGGACATTCAAAAGACAGACTGGCTAACAGCGTGACAGAGGTTCAAAACCAATTTGCAACCAAAAAAAATAGACGTCTCTGCGGAACACAGTGGGAAATTACAAAAATGTTATGACGATGACGTTCCTCCCAATTAGCTGCATGTAAACATCTTTATTTTGGAGTTACGGTTTTACGAAAGCCTGTTTCCAAGGGAAGAGCTAATGTTCTGTTTCCTGAATCATCAACATTATCATATTTGGTAGAAGTCCTCTGTGTTTCTAGTTTCCGTTTGCACCCCTTGGAGGAGAGCCGATAATAGAAGACTACTGCAGATCGTCCTCGACATATGACCACAGTTAGGGCTGGAATCTCCTTTGCTAAGCAAGGTGATTGCAAAGCAGGTTTGCAACCTTGTTATGCCATGGTTGAATACTGCAGTTACTAACTGAATTGTGCAGTCATTAAGCAAATCTGGCTTCCCCCATTGACTTTGCTTGTTGGATGCCAGCTGGGAAAGTCAATCACATGACTCCAGGATGCTACAGACTTCATAAATGCATGCTAGTTGCCAAGCCCCTGATGTTTGATCATGTGACTGTGGGGATGCTCAACAGTCATAACAGCAAGGACCAGTTGTAAGTCACTTTTTTCATTGCCACTATAATTTCAGATGGTCACTGAATGATTGTTATAAGTCTATACAGTAGAGCTCCTGATACCAATATGTAGTAGTCGTGATGGCCTATAGAGAGCAGCATCTATTAAACCATCTCGTAGGCCAATCAATCACTTGGGACATCCATGATTCTGTTAAAGAATATTGATACACTGTAGATATGCCAGTTCTGTACCCCCAAATCTATTTGTAAACTAGAGAGGGAAATAAAAACAGAAACTTCCCAGAAGAAGATCATGGGAAGCCATTCCCGTAATACTTGTTAGTTTAGATAACAACTATTTAGTTGCTATCTAAAGCAACTAGATAGATGTTTCCATGAAGTCATCAGGAATTAATTCAATGTAGTAGCTTATATTTGAGAAAGGCTTTGTTTTTCAGATGATATATAACAGAGTTACAGTGGCAAGACCCACCTCATATTAACTGTGGCTCTCCTTTGTTTGGCAGAGTAATTGTTAAAGATCCTAAGAAACTAATCAATGTATTTGTTTTTTCTTCTTCTTTTCCATTGAGAAACTCCTGTTGAAATTTGGAAATTTTATCTGAAACCCCAAATTGAAACAGGGTTAGGCAACCTGCAGCTCGAAACTCCTATTTCCATGCCTCCTGGAACCCCCTCTCACCTCAGTTGCTGGAAATCAATTTCCTGTGTTAAAAGAAACCAAAGTGTAATCCTAAGAATAGACGTAACAGGTTTTTTTAAGGAAACAAAAATTAACACTCCCTCCTGCCCTCCATCAGGACAAATGGAAAATGCTTCTTCTGCTAATATTCACAGTGTGGCTCCTCCTACATTATTTCTTTGCCCCACTCCTTTGTACCCAGCCTACATTAAGTGTGGTTCTTTTCACCAAAATAATTTTCTGTTCTGAGATAGTGGCAGCTATATGTGATGTGTGTGTAAAATAACAGGCTGGGGAGAACTTAAAATCTGACGTTTTATCGGTGCTTTTTTTATCCAGCTTTCTGAGCTCTGCTGTTAATTAATGGATTAACTTTCAAATTAATAAAAGAATTTATCTGGTTTAAGGAAAGCTACACTTCATTCTTGAGAAGTTTCTTCAGGGTAATGTCAATCGTCATGAGTGTCCTTTTGGAACCTCAATCCTTAAGACTCTTCTAAAATAAAACAAGCCTCCTTTATTCCTACAAGAAATAAAAACAAACCATAAAAAGGAAGGATGAGAAAGGAATGTGAAAGCTTTGTTTGGAATAGGTTGTGCATTTTAAAGGCGTCCCTGTTAATCAAAGCAATTACTAGAGGCAATGGCAACAGGGAAGGTGGCTTTGGGGCTGGTCCTCTGTGATGCATCTGTCAAAATTATTTAGCAGGTTCCACTTCAAACAAGTGACACCTTTCCTGGGAGCTGAACAATAGACAGTTGGTTGGCAACAGATTAACTTGTTCTACTGTAGGAGACAATAGCAGAAACCAGCATTTCAATCCTGAAGATGCTTCTGTCTTTGTGGAGACTTTATGCTGGTGGACAAATGTTTGAGACACAAATGCTGCTAACCCAAGATTTCCTTACATAGCCAAGTGGGTTGGGTAGGTATCACCCTTGAATTCTCTTACTTCCCAGCTTTATCCCATTTTTCATTCCTGGATAGCCTCACTGATGTCCCAGCTCCACCACCATTAGGATGCTGGCTGAAGTTTAGGGGTAAACTATTTTATATTGTTCCTAAGAGATTTCAAGTTTGATTCCTGGCATTTTTGGAAGAGGCTCAAAAAAGTTTCTGTCTAGGAGTCAGCACCAATGCAGTCTGGAATGATCAATATCTTTCTTGCTTTATGAGAGTTTCAAGACAATGGGCAGAAGACATAAAGTGCTCACTCATTTCTCCCATTCATTCCTATAAGTATGCAAATACATGTGCTCCTTCTCCCTCTCTCCCTCTTAAGAACCTTCTTAGTCAACCTCTTCCTTCATTTGGCAGATTAACAGTAGAAAGAGGTGAAAATCTGGAAGAAAGGATGAAGATTGTTGTATTACTTTCTTGCTCTTCCTATTGTCCAGTTGATTAGCTGATGAGATAACTAATCGGGAAAAAGCAGATTAAAATCTATAATATATTCCAAACTTCCAAAAATGTTTAGATGCAGGGTTTAATGGACTCTCATTCAAAAGATAATGCATATCATTAAGTGCTAGGCAAAAAAGTGCCATGCATACCGTCCTCATTCAAGCTGATGAAAGTGAATTTGATTTTTTTTCCATAGAAGAACTTGAACACATATTTAGTGACAAGGCAATCTAGAAAAATTATTCTTTCCATAGTCTAAAGCTCCCTCACCTCTGGTGCTTCTATTAAATCCCAAAGGAAAGTTTATGAGATGGCTTCCTTCCGTAGGACTTCTTAAATTGGAAAGAGGCTTCTATGTGATGGGAAGACATGTTGCAAGAAGTAACAATAATGATAATGTCTGCCTCTTCCAGTATTTATGAAAGCTCAAAAACACCATCAAGAGAAATGAGAAGACATTTTTAAGCCCCCTGAGAAACAGATAGAAAAACAAGCACTTCTTTTGCTTTGCTGAAAGAAAGATGATTTACTGGTTTACTGCTGAAGGAAAGATGGTTCACTGGTTTACTTCAACATGTGATAGGGCAGCTCTGCTATATATGTAGGGACTTTCATTGTGCCTTCAAAAGACTAAAATAGTTTTATTCTAAAATAGTTAGTTTTGGGTTTAGAGCATTTATCTGCTGTCTTCTTCACTAATTACCTGGGCAGTAGAAAGGTGGGTAAGAATCAGCCAGGAATACAGGTTGGATCCACACTCCTCAAGGACTGAGGCTGCAGATTTGCTTTGGCTGTGTTCCCATAAGAAGCATACCCATGAGTAAGTTGTACTTAACTAAAACGGAATCATATGGTTTAAACATTCATTCAGAAACTATCCACATAAGCTGAGCTTGCATGACATACTAATCATAGGCTACATTCATACTCCAGTTATCTCACCCAAGAACTGGATTCTCACATTGTGCTCACCATTCTTAGTTAGTATATTGTGTGAATACATTCAATTGGGGTTGCCACTAACTCATAAATTAAAAAAATTGGGCTAAGCCCAACATGTGATATCTTGAAGATAAGACACCATCCTAAGACCCCCTTTCCTGTTTTTTGTATTCATCCTCCCTAGAAGAATTCCCTGAAATAACAATAGGAAGGTGGTATTCAGGTGAGAAAGACTACAAAATTAGTCCCACTGTCTTATATTTCAGGAACGGGTTTTGGCAGAGAAAAGAAAGCTTTCATTAATCTGGAAATCCTCCAGATGTGTAGATGTGGACTTCTAGTATTTTTAGCAATGGTTATGTCTACTGGATAATTCTGGGAGAATATATCCATCGGGGACGACTGATGCTATCTTGCTCAATAAAGTTTTAAAATAGCAGCTACACTGATATCTGTAAAAAAAAAATTCTCTAAGAACTCTCCAGTAGCCCTGCTTGGAGTACACTCACCATCTGGATCTTGTACTTCTTGTGAGTTTCCATCAAAAGAAACTGCCAAAATCACACCAACTGTCTAGAATAGGCAATCCACGCATGCATTATGCGCATAATCTAGACACATGATCACTTGGTTCTTTTACAGGCAGAAGAAATTGGTGGTACCACCATATTCAACAGAACTGTGGAACTGAGATCACAAAGACATTGGCAGCGGTTAATCACAGAACCTTTCCATCATGAATAGGCATGAATGAAACGGTCCAGAAATTCCACGGAAAGCAATGGTCAGTTACTCATCAAAGTTCTTGCCTGGAGTCTTCAAAGAGGATTTCATCCACTTTCATATCTGTTTCAGACACAGGGACAAAACTGCATAATTGTTCTTGGAAAGCTAAGGCAATTGTGTAAGGCTTTCCTTTTGGATGCTGTAGGCATCGTTGAAGGTAGGTATCATAATATCCTTTTCCTCTTCCCAACCTGTTTCCTGCTTTGTCAAAACCAAGTCCTGGCACCAGGATGAGATCCAGACCATCTGTGGAACAGAAGAAATAGTCAGGGTGAAATAACACTAAACGAACTTTCTATTTTTTTAAAAATTTCATTCATTCCTGATCTGTCCAAGAAGTGAGGTGCGTGTTTTCTCCCAGTTTTGACTTAAGCTGGTTATGATGGATTTCCAGGTCCCAGCAGTGCAACCTTTCAGCAACTGAGGGCTTGGTTTGATAGTGGAGAGAAGCAAAGGCTGCAGTGGGTGGAGAGATAATATAAAACTGGTGGGGCTGCATCACTCATGAGGGGAAGGTTGGGATTTGGGGGTTTCCTTTCCATTTTTACTGGTTTTAAAACCATGCTGAGCCTATTTTCAGAATTTGTTTTAAAGCTTTTTGTATTTACTCTCTCAGAATGGAGGAAAGTTACACCACGGACTTTTGGGCTGGGAGGAGGCTTTGCAAAACGGAAAAACGAGACAGAGATTAGGGATTTAGGGATTCTATCCAGTTGTTATTTTCAGTCTCCTGATCTTCACCTTAGCTAATGTCACTCAAGGATCTTCTCGATGAGGAAAAGACAAATCCGTCACTTCATTGTTCCATCTGTTTAAAATGCATGTGGGGCTCTCTCTCTCAGCCATGGGAAGAAGATGGCAGCAAATTCACTTCTGCAAATCATTCCAAGAAAACTTCAAGGACTTGTTCCTCTTGTCACCAGGAGTCAGGTCTGATTCAAAGGCTCTGAAAGCCAGTTTTGTGTAGTAGTTGAAGACACTAGCCTAGAAACCAGGAGACCATGAGTTGTAGTTGTGCCTTAAGCGCAAAGCCAGCTGGGCGATTTTGGGCTAGTCACTCTCTCTCAGCCCTTGGAAGAAGAAGGCAGTGGAAAACCATTTCCAGAAATCTTGCCAAGAAAACTACAGAGACTTGTCCAGATAGTCTCCAGGAGTCAAAACTGACTTGAAGACAAGACACACAGGGTATGATGGAAGTTTGTGTGTACATATCTACATGTTTGTGCCTTTGAGTCACTGTTGACTCCTGATGACTGCTTGGACAGTCATCAGCAAATTTGGAAGTGGTTTGCTATTACCTCCTTCCTAGGGCTGAGAGAGAGTGACTGGCCCCAGGTCACCCAGCTGACTTTGTGTCTAAGGTCGAACTAGAACTCACAGTCTCCCATTTCTAGCCCAGTGACTTAATTATCCACCAGATAATATGGCTCTCATATTTGTAGATAACCATTTCTATATCCCTATTATTTAGAAATATTTAATGCTTCTCTTATCACCCAATCATTCCAATTTCCTGGAGCAGCACCCATATCTATGAAACAACCCCTTCAAAAATAGGAAGCAAAAATCTTACCATGAGGCAATATGAAAAACAGACACAATAGTTAAGAGTAGGAAAAAATATTCAGTAAATCTAGAACACCTTGCTAGGTGCACAGAGCAAGACTGAGCAGGCACTAAAGAACTTTAAGCAGTTTTCTCTGGGAAGGCATTTTATAAAAGAAAAGGAAGCTGTGAAAAGCTCCTTTTCTTTCAGATGCTTACATTTAGTGTATTAAAACTCACATAACAAGATTATTAAGGCAGCTGCCTAAATATATGCTGAAGTATTTATATAGGAGACATACCAATAATTGCAAGAAACAAACACCAAGAGATTATTAAAAAAAACAAGGCAAAGCAGCTCTAAGAGGCCCTGGCAAAGATTTGCATAGTAACAGCTAAATATCACCTTAAAACTATTTTTTTTAATATTCTGCTATAATATTTCTTCTTTTGGTTTAGCACTCCACTGCACAGTGAACATCTCTCTCTCGTTTTCATTTTTGGGTTTTAATTTGTCTAAATAAGTTTCTCATTTCTAATGCTGGGTTTTTTTGGGAGCGGGGAAGCGTTGGCTAAGTCGCTGCAATACTGAGCAATTTATCTTCTCCAAGGTTTTCATGGTAATAAGGCTTGCAATTGATCTATTGCATACTCTATAAGATAAAAATCTCAGTTTGTGCACTTAATATGTATTTGCTTATTTCCGGGGGTGGATGGGGGGTTAGCAGCGGGAAAGAAAACAGCTACAATTATTGAAGCATTTGACTGGATGTCAGATAAAAATGGGAAAAAAAAGATGTAACTGCAGATCAGACCCCTGGATGAGAAACATCCAGATCTCAGCATGGACTTTGTCAGTATCATCAAGAGCCTTCTGGGTGGAACCCTGAAATTGCAATTTAAAACGGTCAACGATTTTTCAGCTGGCAGACATGGTCTCTTTGCCCCTGACTCACAACTTGAGAGTCTATCGCCGATTAAAAGATTGCGTTCTTGTGTGAACTTAGCTATTGGGAGGCCAGAGAGAGTGTGCAGACTTTTCTCTCCCATAATCTGCCGTCTTGACTTCTCGTTCCTTCCATTTTATGCTAACGGGAAAAATAAGACGGTTGGCTTCCCAGGGAAGAGGAGTTTTTGGCAGTGCTGGAAAGTTCAGAGTTGGAGAGATGGGTTCGTGTTAACACCAGCCCCACATCAGGCCCCTCCAGCACTTCGAGGAAGAACGGAAGCTCCACTAGCCCACCCAGAGAAATTTGAAAGAAATTTCCTAGCCGCCGGGGAATAAGAGAGAAACCGAGAAGCTTTTTTTCTGGGAAAAGCTCTGGAGAAATTGATGTTTCTGCCATCCCACTTCAAACCCACACAAGGGACCAGCTCTGGCTTTCCTATTGGATGCGGTTCCTTCACCAGGAAGGGCGATCAATCCGAACCTGCGCTGCATTTAAAAGCCACTGAGATGTAGGTCTATTTTTTTCTCCAAACGGAGGAGGATTTGCCAAAGGGACATTTGAAACAAATGAGGCAGGGCGAGTTACAGCAGCCCAGTGGAACAAACTTATCATCTGGTTTGCTTTTTTTAAATTTTTGCAGCAGAGAAAAACTTTTGGAGCAAGGCAACGGGAAAACCACCACCACCACCCCAAGCCGAATGGCCGTCAAGGATGTAGAAACGCAAGAATTTGTCTGGGTTTTTCTACAAGACACTACTTGTTTATTTATTGATACGCCCAGTGTTGCAGTTCGGTGTTCAAGTTTCAAATAAAACAACAAACAGTGAACTAAAAGCAAATATGGAGTGTGTCTGTAAAAAGAGGAAAAGTGAAATATAAATGAAGTAAAGGTTCCTGCAACAGCATCACTTAAAGTTCAGTATGATCCAGTGAATCATGGATCATACTGAACTTGGATTTCAGTGGTTTCTCTCCATGTGTCTTTTTTGCTTTTTCATTTAAAGAGAAGAAAATTCATATTGCCCCATAACAATATTTTCAAAATTCACAAATATTTCAATATCACACTTTAAAATGAAAGACAAGGTTCTCGCTCCTGTGATTGCAATGGCAGGGGAAGATATGGCCAATACATTCCCAGGACTGCAAAAACTAGAGGAAATCTTTAAATATTATATTTAAATACAAATAAATAATGTATTTATTTAATAGAATTTTTTAAACACGGTTGAGAGGCTAGTGGGTTCTAAATGACTGGGAGTCTTATGAGAAAGACAGAGAGAGAGCAAAACTATTAAAAAAATAAGAAACAGATCAAATGTACTGTAACCAGAAGGCCAATTCCCTGCAACAAACAACATCTTCTATATGGGCTCAGTTGCTACTTGCCCCATGGCTGAAAGAAGACCCATAACTTTCTGAATGTCATTAAGATGGAACTCATGCAGATATCCAAGGAAAGTTATTGCAGAGGGCCAGGCTGCAACAGAGAAATAGTTTGAAATTATTGTAGTAGCTGATCATTTATGTTTGCCCCAACTGTACACAAGGAATCGAGGAGTAATTCCCATTTAGCAAGTAAATTAAACTGCTATAAATTAATAAAACTATGGTTCTTATTCCTATTTCAGGAATTCTTTCAAAGATACTTTCAGGGCAGCCTGGGAGCAGAGTTTGCCCAAGCTTGACTTACAGAAAATCTAAAGGTGATGTAAGTCGATTCATTTCCAGTGATGATAACAAGACATCATCAAATATTTTTAATTATTTTTTTAAATGTTTTTTTAATTTTTATAATAAATGTTTTTAATGTTTTAATGTTTTTAAATAATGTTTTTATTTAAAATGTTTTTTAATTTTTTAATTAACACAGCAAATGTGCCTTCAACTTTCCATGTTGTCTCCAGCAACCTGGGTGAATGCAAATGTAAATATTTCTGTTGCATGCCCAGCCACTGCAAGGAATTCACACAATAGCTCTTACAAGTGATTAAAACTTTGAAAAGTTATGGATGCTACATGAATTCCTTCTTTTAATGTTCGTATTAAAATCCTGGGATGTGCTTTTCATCAACTCAAGACATGATTTGACACCATCATAAAAGGGTGTCATCAGGTGGCATAAGTTTTCTGCCTACATCTCTTTCCTTATTACGCAACCTTTTTAGCTTAACATCTCCAGCCTGGAACTGAATTGCTTCCTCTCATTTAATTATTTCTGTTTCTGGCTGTGAGCTGCAATTTATTTGGACACTGGTATCAACGCACTTGGATGGGTACTCTATATGTAATTACTGTCAGGGCGTTTCCACAGCTTCTGCCAAGGCTCTTCAGTTGAATTGATTAAAAAGAAAAAACAAAAATGAATTATTTGTGAGGAAAAGGAGCAAAGCTAATCCACTCCTCTTCGACTAATAGGGTCTAAATACTTTCAAATGTTGGGTGCTGGATTTTTATGTAACAGAGGCGTTTGACTGTTCAGAGACTTGATCTGAAGGCAATTTGATTGAATCCCTAAATTAAATCAGATTTCCAGATCAAAGCAGTAAATCATTGGAACTATTGAATAAAAATTAAGTTGAATAATTTTGCACTTATGGAGAAACATTTCTTTCCTTCCCCTGGATAGCACTTCTGAATTACAATTGAAATCCAAATCAGGTTACAAATCTAAATTCATTGATTTAAATCAGATTGTGTCTGGTTTACACACCCAAACATGCAATTTATATTTTAGACCAAACTAGATATTACTGTATGCTACCATGGGTGATTGCTCTTTGGAGGGACAGATACTGAAGCTGAAGCTCAAGTACTTTGGCCACATAATGCGCAGGGAGGACTCAT
>JANHZU010006521.1:49107-67223 GCA_032468055.1 Acrochordus granulatus | reverse complement strand
CATTAGCAGAACTCTCGTACGGGGTTGCTGTCTGCAACCATGGAGTAAAGCACGAGGTAAAAGTCAGCAGAACTCTCGCACGGAGTTGCCTGAAAGGAAATACAGAGCGCGCTTACTGATGACGCGCAAGGTTTGGCATGAAGTTTCCTCGTCTCGTGATGTCTAGCGGAATATTTTTTGATTAAATTTTTTGTTCGTCCTGCGAGTTTCTCGTTTTATGAGTTACTCGTCTTGTGAGGTACCACTGTACTTCAGAAAATGGTCAGCGTTTCCAGAATAGAATACTACTGGTAAAGATATTCCATATTGGAAATGGATGTGACAGAAGATAACTCCGCTAAGACTTTCTCTTTGACATCTATTTTATCTACATGAAAATTATATTATTTTGGATTTCTGCAGAAAAGAGGGTTTTATTGCACTGAATCCCTATTTACAATTTGAAGGAAAACAATCCAGATCCACACATTTCCTATCACATCTGTTGTTTGTTGAGAACCAGACTTAACTGTCACGTTTCTGAAAAGGACTTGCATTTTGGTGTCTGTCACAAAGGCAGCAGAGTTAAAAAAGCATCAGGCACGCTAATGAAAATTGCTTCTGAATGAGTAATAGGACTCTCTTCTTGATAGCAGATTATCTCTGGATCATTGTAATGATTGCATCTTAAACAGGTTTGAGTGAGATTTCCCTAGATTGCTGCAAAATGTATGCTGCATTATAGAAGAGCTGTTTAAGAGCTGTGACACCTACCAAATGACCTTCTGTAGCATTTCCTTTCCCAAGGTGATCTTATTTATTCTTCCTTTTCTGAATAGTTTCTTCATCTGCTGTATAGCCCTTTTACTTTTCTGGATTTCTGGTGGACTACAGTCTGCAATAGTTTAGACTGTATTCAATTAGTTGATCTTTTAGGTGTCATAAGCACACTGCATTATTGCTTCAATTCAATGATATACCAGGTCTCTATATTTTGAACATACTTATAAAAATATTATAGGTGCAACTTATTTTACTAATCCTGGTTCTGCTGTTTCTTTAGATTGTGCCTTGCCAATACATGCTGCAGACCATGAAGGACGAGCAGATCTTTTATATTCAGCACTTGAAATCTCTGGCATTTTCAGTCTACTGCCAATGCAGGCGACCGCTACCCACACAGATTCATATTAAGTCTCTGACTGGTTTTGGACCAGCTGCCAGCATTGAGATGACTCTCAAGAACTCAGAGGTGAGTGATGGAACCCAGCAAAGCCTTTACGTGCCCCCTCCAGCTAAAAAAGAGATAGCTGTGCTGCACTGTGGAACAGCATTCTTTGGAATCCTGTTTGCCTTTCATAAGGTTCTGAAGACCTATTTCCCCAAGCATTTGGGCCTGCAGGGTAAGTGCTTTGCTGGTGATGTGGATTTTATGATTAAGGGTTTACTGTTTCAACTTGAGAATCATGGGTTGTATATTGTCATTGTTTTAATTCATATACAGTACTGTGCAAAAGCCTTAGACCACTACCTGCTTTGGTTTAGCAAAATTTTAATGACCATCCATAATTATTTTTCGGTTTCTGTATTAAGATTGAAACAGAAAATACAGGAAATATGTACACAAAGTTTAAACAAACACAATTTAAAAAAAATGGCTTCTTCAAACAAAAGTCAGTATTAAATAATTCCATCTAGCTTATGGAAATATTTTTCTGTTTTTCTATACTGTATACAATTTTTCTATATTTTCTAGTTGTATTTTAATAAAGAGACTGAGAGATAATTATATATGGTCATTATACCATTGCTAAAACAACAAATCTAACAGTGGTCTAGTACACCCCCTTTGAGTTCTATGGTTTTATGTATCAGGACAGAGTAAAAATCATCTGGTCTCCAGCATTGAGGTGTGTGTTAACGCAGTGCCAAAGAGAAGCAATTGCTGCTGCCCTTCAGTTTGGGAAGGGTTGTAAGGCCATTTCCAAACAATTTAAAGTCCATCATTCTACAGTGAGGAAGATTATTCACTAGTGGAAAACATTCAAGAAGTTGCCAATCTTCCCAGGAGTGGATGTCCCAGCAAATTTACCCCAAGGTCAGACTGTGCAGTGCTCAGAGAAATTGTAATAAAATCCAAGAGTGACATCTCAGACTCTACAGGCTTCAGTTAGCAAGTGAAATGTTAAAGTTCATGACAGTACCATTAGGAAAAGACTGAACAAGTGTGGTTTGTTTGGAAGGGTTGCCAGGAGAAAGCCTCTTCTCTCTAAAAAGAATATGGCGGCATATTTGGTTTGCAAAGTTGCATCTGAACAAATCACAAGACTTCTGGAAGACTGTCCTTTGGATAGACAGGACCAAAGGGGAGATGTTTGGCTGTAATGCACAGTGCCACGTTTGGCGAAAACCAAACCAGCATATTAGCACAAACATCTCATACCAACCCTCAAGCACATTGGTGAAGGGCTGATGATTTGGACTTGTTTTGCAGCCACAGGACCTGGGCATCTTGTAGTCATTTAGTCAACCATGAACTCCTCTGGCTATGAAAGTATTCTAGAGTCAAATGTGAGGCCATCTGTCTGACAGCTAAAGCTTGGCTGACATTGGTCATGCAACAGGACAAGGATCCCAAGCACACCAGCACATCTGCAACCAAATGGCTGAAAAAGAAAAAAATCAAGGTGTTGGAATGGCCCAAGTAAAGTCCAGACTTCAACCCGATTGTAATTGCTGTGGCAGGACCTCAAGAGAGCTGTGCATAAACAAATGCCCACAAACCTCAATTAACTGAAGCAATGTGGTGAAGAAGACTGGGCAAGAATTCCTCCCCAACGATGTTAGAGACTGATAAAGTCATACAGAAAACAGTTATTTCACGTTATTGCTGGTAAAGGTGGTTCTACAAGCTATTGAATCATAAGGTGTACTTAGTTTTTTTCTCCATTTTGCTTTCTTTTTGTAAAATAAATGATGATATGGTGTAATATGCCATGTATAATCTGAGGTTATATTTACCTACTTAAGAACTCCTAAGTACTAGATGATGTTTACTATGTCCTGAAGCATAAAACTATAGAACTCAAAGAGGGTGTGCTTTCTTTTTCATATGACTGTATCCATCGACATGGTGGTCTACTGGTTAAGGTGCTGAGCTTGTTAGCTAGAAGATTGGCAGTTCCAAGTAAGGGGGTGAGCTCCTGTTATTTGCTCAGCTCCTGCCAGCAGTTCAAAAGCATGTAAAAGTGCAAATAGATAAATAGGTATTGACAAATTCAGTGGGGAAGTTAACAGTGTTCCATGCTGGCCACATGACCACAAAAGTGTATTTGGACAATGCTGGCTCCTTAGCTATAGAATGAGCACTGGACATGACTGAACAAGGGAAAGCTTTACCCCCTGCACATACACACACACATATCCGGCTTATATAAAGGCCTAAAACAGCAATCATATTCAAGATACCTTTTTCCTCTTATTTTCCCCACAACCACAACCTTGTGAGGTAAGTTGGACTGAGAGAAAGCAACTGGCTATAAGCCTAGAGTCACAATTGTGAAAATCTATACAGATAGACCTATATTGATAACCATAATTGGAACTTCTGCTACTAAGCCTATAATAATCTAAAGAGCCTATAATGGTCTAAAGAATCTAGGTTAAAACCTAGAGGTTGGAGAGAAAGAGAGCAAGAAAAACCCCTCAACAATTCAAAGATTTATAACTGGAAATGGGGACCTCCACAGATTTAGCTAACTTGTTTAGTGCATGAAAAGACAAGAATGCATAGTGTGCCCATGCCCCACTCTTTTTCACTCTCCTCCTACCAGGGTTTGGATCCTATTTCATCCAAATCCTAAAAACCCAATCATAGTTTGGCACCCATCTTGAGTTTGTAAGATAAGAACAGCAATGGATTGTAAGGTTTTTAAAGCTTAAATCCCTATGTCCTTGATCAGGTGAAATTAGAAACTATGGTTTAGCAAATCTTAGAAGAAGTGGAATTAAAAAGAAAGAGACATGGGCACAATGTACATTCTTGATCCAACAACAAATATGATTTGGGCTGGAAGTGCTTATGCTAAATGTGTAGATCTTGCAACATTCGCAGCTTCACTGCTAGAAGTGAGCAGATGGCACATCCCAAAAGCTTTATAGATTGACTTCAGTTTTTCAACTTGGGATAATCTGATACTTTTTTTTATATCTTTGTATGTAATATCTTCTTCTCATAGCATTCGAATCCCATTCAGCTGTACTCCCCTCCATTTATCCTGGCACCGATCAAAGACAAACAGACGGAACTCGGGGAGACTTTTGGTGAAGCCAGCCAGAAGTATAATGTGCTCTTTGTTGGGTATTGTCTCTCTCACGATCAGCGTTGGCTTCTGGCCTCCTGCACTGACCTGCATGGGGACTTATTGGAAACCTGCATTGTCAACATTGATTTGCCAAACAGGTAAGCTTAAAAAAAACAGCAAAGCAACAAATCAGCTACAAACATTAGGCTCCTTCATAAGCTCTGCAACAGATTATATATTTTGCATTCCAATATTTTTGGAGGTAGGGAGAATCAGTTCCTGGCATTTAAAGAACCCTCAACAAATTTGGAGAGAAAGTTATTTCTTTTCCTCAGCTGCAAAGAGTTGGAGCAAATACTTTTGAGCATTTGAATTGCTGGTTTATCTTGACTTTTAAAGCTAAGTATGCTCACCTTGGTGTTTCATTCAGGCTCTCTCAAATTGTCCATGGGACAAGAAATAAACTTCCCTGCAGATTTATGTAGCTGGTTTACATCCCAGTATAAAAAAAATCCTTCAAAATCCCATTGAGATCTGACCAGCTTCAGGCTTTGTTCCACATTAAAATAACAACAACCTGTTGTGTTGCAGCATAGAGATGCTTTGCACATTATTTACAATGGCCTGTGAGGTCAGTCAGAATTATTGTCCCCATATTGCAGATGGAAGAGTTTAAAACAAAAGTACAGAACCTGTGGCCTCCTTGATAACTACTGAATGAAATCATGTACCAGCCACAATCAGTGTGAGCAAAAAGTTAGAACTGGTAGACATTATAGTTCAGCAACATCTAAAGAGTCACAGTTCTGAACTTCTGCCTCACCAATGACTGGAAAGAAGCAGTGTTACTCTGTTGTAGATAACAAAGCAAGAAAATAGCTTTCTTCCTTGGTCAACTGAAAAATCACTGCACATCATACAGTCCAAGGGTTAATTTATGACACAAGGTGAAAGTCTCAAGGAAAATGCCAGTATCCATATTCTCTTATCCTCCAGATCACGGAGGTGCAAGGTCTCATCGCGTAAAATTGGCTTGCAGAAGCTATGGGAGTGGTGCGTTGGGATCATCCAGATGACGTCACTTCCCTGGAGAGTTGTGATTGGGCGCCTTGGGCGGCTTGGCCATGGCGAGCTGAAAGGTATCTGGGTTATAAGGTCTTTCCCAGTTTGTTGACAATAGGAACCTGAGGCACTATCAGAATTGATTGTTGATAGGTTATTTTGAAATAATCCTGAGACACAGCAGTCCTGTCAAATCACCTAATTAGACATGTGCAGAATTCTCATACAAAAAGCATCAGCTATGGTTTCCTTCAAACATGGGTGTTCCATAATTCACTCTCCCCTTCTTTCATTGGGAAGACAGCAGATTAACTCATCCCTACTCAGTGAAATCCTGGAAAGACAGACAATGCTTCTGTCTCTCTAGGAAGAATCTCCTCTTTCCCCTTTTAGCTGCAGGATCTCTACAAGCTTGTCTGGTTTTGTATTCATGGGACTCACATTGACCTGGAACTGCCAGTCTAGCCTATCCTTTTAAAGCACGTAGTGAAATAATAGAAATTGTCTTACTTTGGAGTCAGGCTGTCTAAAAAGTGATGTGGCAATGTCATCTTGGTAATTAGAATGGAAAATCCTGCAAGGGAGAGGGCCAAAGATTAGGCAGTTTCATCCTTCTACCTTTACTAATCCCTCAGAAGCAAGGGAGCTGAATTGGCTCACTTCTTCTATTTCAGTGGATGCAGTGTTTTTATATTTGAGTCTTATTAGGGCTGAAGGGTTAGCAAAAGTGGCCCTACACAGTTGGGAGGCCTATATGAAATCAGAGGAAGGGCAAAAATTAGAGGTGCCCATAACACTTTGGATCTGAACAGGCCTGCTTTGAGCACTTTCAGAGTGTTTCAGGTGTGAAAAAGAGCTCTGAGGCACAAAGTACAACATATAATAATGGTTGCTAAAATAAAGGCTAAATACTCCTCCTGCTACAAAAAAAACAAAAAACAGATTAAGGGAAAGGGCTGTTAGATAACCATGAGGGTAAATGACATTTTTCCCCATGTGATTTAATGGGTTTAATATATAAAGTACAAAGAAGTATCTTATTAGCAAAAAGTAGAGAAAAGAGAGGAAGATGTAGAGCATAGACACAAAATGGAGATGGTAAGAAAAAATATATAAAGAAAAGGTCTGGAAGATATGAAGACGATGAAAATGATGCTAAAGGAAACAAGATGTGATTACAAAACTTTACAAGGAAGGAGTAAATAATATGGAACAGCGTGAAAAGTAGTCCTCTAGGATGTTCTTTTCCCACAAGCAGTGGGCCAAAAGCCTGTTTTGCTTTGACTTCTGGTTGGGAGAAATGTCTTTAGCTGGCAGCTGCATTTCCTCTTTCTCTCTCTTTCAGACTGGAGCATTCTGCTTGGAGAGTGCTCCTTGCAGACAATCAGTAAGCAGCTGAAGGAGGTATGTCGGATGTGCGGCATCTCCTCTGCAGATTCTCCCTCCATCCTCAGCGCCTGTTTGGTTGCCATGGAGCCACAAGGATCATTTGTGGTGATGCCAGGTAATTATGCACAGTTCTCTGACAATGGGCTTAGTGGGATTTAGCTGCACCAACATCTCCTCTTTGCCATCTCCCCACCCCATTCAGCTTGGCTTGGAAAGTGGCCCTTCCATCTACTTGGCATCTGTCCAAGGGTCTTACACTGAATGCTCTGGAAAAATAGAACGGAGGAGAGTAATAGAAAGAAAAATAGAAAAGCTTGTTCCTCATCCAAACTTTGCAAAATAGGGAAGGTCAGATGTGGGCAAAGCTTTGCTCAGACTCCTTCAGGCATTTTCCTGATGGCGCAGGCTATTCCATCGTGAATATAGATGGAATAGTCTGCATGATCTTCTAATAAAACTGGGTGAGCTCACATAGACCTTTACTTTTGTACCAGTAAGGAAAGCTTTGCTTCAGCAGACTTTCTGGGTAAGCACGTAGATATTCAGAAGCAAAAGAAGTAGAACAGTGTGCATATCCTATGTTCCACCTGCTTTAAAACCTTCTGAAAAATTTTAAAACCAAATGAATGTCCAAAATAAAATTCAGCCCTATCCAGTCTAATCAATTTCTTTCCTCTAATATTTCTATTAGTATTTTTAAGAAACTTCCTTTTGAAGGTGAAAGGCAAACAAACTTGGAAGGACAGATCTCCTTTTAACATTTTGTCTTAATTTTAAAACAAAACAAAATATTTTCCTGGAAAAAACACCCACTCACCAGTGGAAATGTTTTGTTTCCCTCTACAGTATTTGGAACAGTGGCAATGATAATGGCAAATCTGTGACTTGGCATGAAACTTTATTTCATGTATTCAAATTTTGCTTGCTCAGATTTGCTCATTCAAACACATGATAGTCTGCAGTTCCAGTAGTATCAATCTACTCCAACTCTTAGATTCTCAAACCTGTTTTGGAAAGAGCTATAACTAGAATGGGCTCATATGGAATAGAATTAGGAATGCTGGTTTGTCTCAGTCAGGAACTTCAGGAAAGAATCGGACCATATGAGAATCGTCCCGTTCTTTTTGTCCATGGAAAGACTTCTCTTGTTCGCCTTAATTTCCCCTGCTGACCGCTCGGTAGATGATGTCTGAGTCTGTCTGCAGCCTGGCAGCCCCACTGTTCTTTTCTCTTGAAAGATGCTGTCACCATGGGTTCTGTGTTTGGCCGCAGCACTGCCCTTAATTTGCAGTCTTCTCAACTGAATACTCCACAGGATGCCTCTTGTACGCACATCCTAGTTTTTCCAACTTCTGCAACCATCCAGGTCGCTCCTGCAAATTATCCCAATGAAGATGAATTCAGCCCCAATAATGGTAAGTCAGTTGCTGCTGGGGAAGAGATGTGTGGGGCTTCCCCTCTGGTGCATAATCAGAAAGTTTCAGCTGTAGGTCATGGTGGGTGCAACTGCCGCCTTTATGCCTTCAACAGTAAGGTGATCTGAACGAAGAGCTTTTATGCAAAAACTTCATATCACTTCTTGAGAAATGGGCCTCCAGAAATACTGAACTGCCCTTTAAGATCAACTGACTCCTTAGCTACAGGTGACTGCATTTTACAACAGTTTTTGCGGAAAACCAGCATTTCAGTTTTTGGCGAAACCGTACCAAGCAAACCATTGGTTTGCTTAATGACCATGGATTTGCTTAAGGATAATCACAAACATGGTTATAAAATTGGGTTGATTGTGTGACTGACTCACTTTAGGACAGTTATGAGTATAATGGGCAGGCTTCATTATGGTTGTACCAATTATCTGTTTTGGGTTTCTGGCTGAATGAGAGCTGCCTTGCTATCTTAGCAGGATTAAGAAATGGAATGATAGAGACTGTCTTTATGAAGGAATTGAAATCTATTTCTTTCCCCAAATTGAAACATGCTAGGGAAGCAGTTCATGTTCCTTCATTATTGCTTTCCCCCCTGTGTTTAGCATACACTGCAGACTGCTTAAATTAAGCCTGATTAACTTAAGAGTCTGCAAAGCTTAGATTCCTACAGCAGGTGCGAGCACAAGTAGGGACAATGCAAAGCCAGCCAAAAAGAAAGTCACCACCAAGGATTCAAAATGGAATTAAGAAGCTGTTTGAAAAAAATGTATTTATGTACATTTTGCTGAGAGAGTCTCGACATGTTAAATTGAACTATATTTTGGAAGAAAGACTTTCTAATAAAGGATAATAATTAAGATCTTTCTCTTCCTTCAGAGAGTTTGCCATGGTGAAATTATGACTTGTTATCTTCCCAGCTAGTCTACTTGAGAGTTATATAGATGAATTGTAATAAATCCTGGAGACTTTCTCCTTCTGAGATCGTACAGGTAGTCCTCGACTTAAGACCGATTACCTAACAGCCATTGGAAGTCACTACAGACCTCCCAAAAGCTACTTATGATCCGTTTTCAGTGTTACAATGGCTGCACTGCCTCCTATGCATTTTTAACACTTGACAGATGACTCATCTTTAGAGCCTTTTGCAGTGTCCCGTGGTCACACATTTGTGACTTTTTTGCTGGTGTCCAGTAATTACTTCTGGTTTCCAGCAAAAAATGCCCATTGGAGAAAATGGATTTGCTTAACCATCATAAAAAAAAGGTCATAACTTCAAATCCAGTCATGGGATGGATGCCTTGACTTGTGACTGCAATGACTTATGATCATAATTCCAGTTATAGTCGTAAGTTGGGGACTACTTGTATTCCCAGCAGCTACATCATAATGTTCCACATTACAGTCTGCACAGAGTCAATGCAACACATGACTTCAGGTGGCGAGTCTTTCTGACCTTTTCAGAATGATGTTTATTTCAAATTGCTGTATTATATTCTTTGATAATTTGAAGGCAAGACTTTTGTGGTCATTTTAATATTTGAGGATAGGGCAGAATGAGAATGGTCTATCAGAAAGAGAGGGGCAATGAAATAAATAGTATCAAGTAGTAATAATAATTATTCCTTATATTAATATACCAGCCCACTCCCAGTGACTCTAGGTGGTTGTGGCAACTATTTTTGTATGAGAACAAGAAAGAGTGCTTTGAAAGGAGAGAAGTGGGATATAACACTGGAAAGGTGTTGCTCCCCTATGCATAGAGGATTTGGTATTGCTGTAAGTACATTTAGCTTTGCATAAGTTGCAAGGAATTTTACTACATATTACACTATATTGTTCTGTATTATATTGCATTTATTGATTAATAAATCATGAGGACTCTAGGCAGATTACACCATTACACATAATACACAAAAAAAGATTTTCCCTCACTCTTAAGCCATAATCTCATGCCTAAAATCTGTAACCAAAATTAAAATCCTACCCAAGCCAAAAAGGATAGTCCATCACCCCCATATACTATATTAAGAGTACTGGATTGTACTATACAGGAGGAATTTGATAGTTGGTTTACTGAGAAACAAGTTGTGGTGTGACAGTGCCTCTTCTCCCTCCCCCTTCCCTCCCCTTCCCCATCACAGGTCACCAAGAGAAACTTCCCTTCCTTTTCCCTTTGATCTCTTGCTGGAATTCAGTGGGCCTCACAAAATGCACTTCCTCTTACTCCATCCGTGCCGCTATCCCTTCTTGGCCTCCAAATCCCCTCCTAAACTCTGGGTGGACAAATATTTAACTTGCATTAACTTAGGCCTTTAGGGCTTTGCGTGCTAATTGGAGTAATGTCCAGTGGCTTGTGTTTTCCAAAAGGGTGTTAGATTTAATTTTCTCAGCTCATTTTTCTGTTTAATTATTAAAAAGAGAGAAAGGCTTCCAAAGCTGTTTCTTGTTTCTGCCTTGGAGGTGTAGCAGTTAAGATTTCTAAAACACGAGCATATAGAATGACAGCTTAATAAACTTGGCTAACTCTCTAGGTTGCTGTTGCCTTTGGAAGAGGTAAGAAAAGAAGAGTTTTAGCCACAGCTGTGAAAAAAGTAGTTAAAAATGCTGGTCTGTGACCGTAATCAAGATTTGATTTGACATAGTCAAAAAAGAGTTTCTGTGTCTGTTACAGACTGACATCTAAAATGTTTTGGGCTTCAGTTGTTTGTTTGCAAAAGAGCTGACCCAAACTTCAATTGTTTTTGAACTCTCTCTCCTCTTCCCTAAAGGCCCTTTGGAAATGAGAGAACTATTTACAGGCCAGTAGGGCAAAAATATTTTGGAATGGTAACAGAGGAGTAAGAAGGAACTGCACGAAATGTCAACTGTGGCATCCAGTTCCGGGTTGTGTAGTACTTTCACAGTTGTGTATTCCAGTTGAGGAATAAATAGCAGCTGCCAACAAACAGAACTTTTGGTTTCAAAGCTCTTTTTTTAAGAGAGAGTAAAGCAGAAATTGTTAAGTCATTCAGCACAGACCTGCTTTATGCCAAAGCCCATATTATGGAGTTCATGAGTTTTTCCTGTTGCATTTAATCAGATAACAAAGCATAAAGTTTCCAAAAGTCTCTTTTAGACAGACTTAAACTGCAATAGGTTATATGTACCACAGATGGCTTTCTTGGATCTCCATCAAGAAATACAAATTGCAGTGGTAGTGAACATATGGCCTTGGTCTCTGCTTGAAATGCAAAAAAGCACCAACTTGTCTCTTCCCTGTCCCTGGCATCACAGTAAGTTTAAAAGGTGCTTGAAATTGTCCCTATGTCTCTGGGGATAAAAAGATTATGCTCTTCCCCTGGGAGGAGTGAGGGACCTGAGGTTTATCTGGAGTTTGTTTAGGAAAAGACCTTGGCTTCTGTGAGGTCTTCATTCCATATCCTTGTTAACAAACTGTGTAGGAGGACAAAAGTGTCACTTATGCAGGATGAAAGCATTGCTTCATGATGTCTTTAAGATGATTATGTGTACCTTGATTGGTTGTGGCAAATGGTTAGAAATGAAGCCAAAGAGATATTTTGCTTTAAGCAGTTTGAACCAAAATAGATGGACTCTGCTGGTTTTTTTTGTTACAGGGTTTCTCATTGTATTCAACTGGCTTTCAGCATATAACTCTTTAGTGCCTCTCCACGTAAAACTGTTTCCTTTGTTCCATTAGATTAATCTCCACTATCTGTAATAATCATTGCAATACATAACCTGACTTGAACAATGGATTCCATTCAATGATAGCCATAAAAAGTAATCCCAGATATTTGGATCCAGAGACATTTGAGTATAGATATCATAGTGTTAGGTTTGAAGGATCAGGCTCAGGTGGTTCAATTCTAATCTAAAGGTTTATTGATATTCCAAGATTACAAGAATTTCTCCAACTGCCAGCCTAGCACCTGGACTCCCCAGATAATGGTAGAAGTCTTCAAAGGGGTTGGACCTTTGGCCCTTGTGACCCCAGGCTGATCCCCCTCTTAACCCCTGGCTCTGCCCTTCCTTCTCCCACACACAACTTTGTAACATTTTGTAGCATTCACCTGGGAGTAAATTGGTTACTGGCAAATGTCATTTTAGATACTGATTTGCAGATTAAGTTCTAATTTAATTTCTAGGGAGACTTTTGAGGCTAGTCTCAGTCACAGCCAGCATCTGCTGTTTAGCAGAAGTAGAAACAAGTCTAACTCTGATTTTCAACACTTTTCCTTGGATAAAATAACAGCAGGTATGGATATTATGAAGGAATTAAAGGCATTAGATTAGAAAGCATTATACTGTGAGTTGTACTGTTAATTTAGGCATGATGCCAGCTGGTGATTTTGGCAGGAAGGAAGCAAGCAAGGGCAAACTACCTCTGATAATGTTGCCAAGAAAATTGCAGAGACTTGTTCAGGCAGATGCCGGGAATCAATCCTGACTTAGATACACATGAACACACACACATGCACCCCACATACAAACTAATAATACTGATCTCTTCTTTTGCTTTTCTTCCCTCTTTGAGATGACATGTTTGACCTCCCTTTCCCGGATGACATGGACAATGACATTGGCATCCTGATGACTGGGAACCTTCACTCATCTCCGAACTCTTCCCCTGTTCCTTCTCCTGGTTCTCCTGGAATTGGAGTAGGACCATCTTTTCAGCACAGCCGGGTAAGTGCTTGTAATTTTCACACCATTCTGGCAGATGATGTTCAGAAAGTATCACAATTTCCAACTCCTGAAAAACTGATTTTCTTCCTTCTTCTTCTTTTTCCTTGATGGGGGACATCTTCTGATTCATTGATAGGAACGGAGGTTGTAAGCCCAGCTTTTGTTGAAGATATCCGGTTGAGAAAAGCTGCTTTACAAGAACTGCTGTTTCTTTTAGAGGAAAAAAAGTTTTGATATTGAGTGCCATGGTTCTTCTTCCCTTGTTCCCCACTCACATAAGCTACATTAAAGACTTCATTTCCAAAGTGGGATAAATTTAAGACTCTTAGAAAACTTCTTCAAGAGAGAATTTCTGCTCTATACATGGTACAGTTCAGAGTGCTAACTCTTCAGGTGCTACCATCTAAATGCAAATTTTGTTTTCTTAGCCCAAGGTGCTTGTAGATCAGCAAAGTTGTATTTTTTAAATTGCCCTTTAAAATGGCTTTTAAGCAGTTGCTTACAATGTCAAAGCTGGTTAAAATGTACATTGAGAAGGAAAGGCTTGATAAATATAAAAATCCTACTATAATGTCAAAAGATGGGACAGCGTCCCTAACTGGGGGACTCATATGCATGTCCTTTACTCTTTGCCTAGGAAATGTATGGGTGGCACATGTTGAACATGACAGCAGCAGCAAAGATGGTCAAGACTTTTCTCAAAGAAAAAATATTTTGCTCCTCCTAAATGCATGGATGATGACAGTAAAGTTTATTTTAAAAATCTGAAAATGCTTGATAATTGTTATCAATAAATGTTAAAAGTTAAAATATTGATTGTGAGCCGCCAAAAGTCTGCTAGGAGATTAGCGGCATATAAATATGACTGATTGATAGATCAGTAAATAAATAATTAATGCACATGAATTTCCCAGTCTCACAGTAAACATTTATTTATTTACTCAAATTTCTGTGCCACTCCAAAATAGCAGCTTATAATCAGTATGCCATAATAAGGTTAAAATCATGCAAACACGAGGAACAATAAATACCCATAACATAGCATCCCTATTGCATCCACAAAGCCACCCACATTTGTGCAGGTAGTATAAGTAATCCACAACTTAAAACTACGCTTGGGAACTTAGTAATTCCATTAGTAAGTGAAGCAATTGTTAAGTCAATTGTACCTAGTTTTTTGGCCTTTTTTGCCCCTATTGTTAAGTGAATCATCCCACAGGTTAAATGATCACATGGTTGTGTAGCAAATCCAGATTCCCCCATTGACTTTGCTTGTTGGAAGCTAGCTGGGAAGACTGCAAATGGTGATCATGTGACTCCAGGGTGCTGCAACTAGTATAAATAATATGTTGTTACCAAGTGCCCAAATTTTGATCATGTGACCATGGGGATGCTGTGACAGATGTGTGAGCATCAGTCATAAGTCACTTTTTTCAGTGCTGTTATAACTTCAGATGGTCACTAAACACATGGTCGTAAGTTAAGGACTACATGCGCTGTCTTTTTCTCCTGTGTCCTCCAGAGCAGGCAGGTCTTCAAGGCTCTTTGAAAACTTAATAGGATTGGGCAGTCCTTAGATTCAGGACTGGTTATCCCAAAGGATATTTTACAAAGTAAAATGCTATATTTAAAACAAAGCCTTCCAATTCATGGATTTCTTCCAGTGACAGTAAATTAGTAGAAATAAATCACTTTAACCCAAATATGGCTTGTCACAGCTAGTTTCTTAAACATGGGTGATGTACAGATTTTAGTTTTGAGTAGGAAATTTGAACCTTCTACAGTACTGGTTATTACTGAAGATAAAACCAAATCTCAGTATTCTCAAGAATATACGGAGGGCCTAGTTTCTGATCTCTGGCATTCATATTCACCAAAATGCACAGGGTCAGCGATGCATGTCCACACATTACACTTCCTGTTCCCTCAAAGCACAGCTTTGTTGATCTGCCTGTCTGTGACCATCAGCATTCTGTTCCATGCACAGCCTCCAAATCTTTCAAGTAAATAGATGATTAATTATTTCTATTTTAGTCACAGCCATTCTTGTAGATTGTTCTTGACATTGCATGGTTATTCTGCACAACTCTGGTTTCTGTTGTAATGAGATGAATAATCAGGGGCTTGGTGACTTGATGAGGCCTCTTCTGAGCAAGTGCCTTCAGAGCAACCAGTTTAACCATTAACACGAGACTGGTAATTGAGGTGTAATTTTTGTTCTTACCAAAGTAGCAATGTGTGATCTTTTCCCCTGGGGTCAAAGCATGGCCTCCCTTTGTGTCAGTGGATTTTATAATTGATTGCTCCTATTTGCAGGCAAGGGTTGTTTCTTTGGCATGCTGCTGCACCTGGAAGCAGGCAGGCTGCCTTTGATGTTCTCCAGGCTGTCAAAAGGACACTGCTGATTTTGTGAAGAAGGCAAATCAGACTAAACAGAGCCCTCTGTAAGGCACTCATCATTTTCCAAGGTGTTCAACCTGCTGGAGCTCCTGCTCATCTTTTAGGCGTGTAGTTTTTTTGAGATGGTGGGTACCATGGTGATGTAGGAAAGATGAATCCTGATTTGACCCACGCTTTAAGTAGCTATGGTTTTAAGTTCATTCTTGGGGACAATTCCTTTCTCAGTGTAATGATTATTCTGTGGTATCTTTGCTTATTACAGCAAAACAAAGTGGTTAGTCATTAACGAACCGCATATTACGAACTTTGCCTGCTTGATGCCTTGTTAAATAATGGGGACCTTTCTTATTTGGACTTTTTAAAAAAGAGGGAGCTTTAAATGGGTAAATGTGTGGCAGGGGATTTCCCCCCCAGTATTAATTTAGCTGTTTATGTGGAGCATTTCTTCGTTATGAATTTGATCTCCTTGTTTAGCAGCAAAAGAATATGTGGCTATATAGCTCCATGGGTTCAGTCTAAGATAGCATTTCTCAATGGTAGCAACTTTAAAATATATGGATTTCATCTCCTGGAATTCACCAGCCAGCCAGTACTGGCCAGCAAATTCTGGGAATTGAAGTCCACATATCTTAAAAATTGCTAAGGTTGAGAAACATTGGTCTAAGCTTTTCTCTTCTCTGGCATTCTTCTACAAGTGGAATTGAAGAGCTACCTGTGGGAAATTTCACAGGCAGGGTATAACCACAGTTATTATGCAGGATAATTATGCCTGTGATACTAGTCACCAGAAGAAGATATGTGATATGAATTCACACTTCCCTCATAGGCAAATTAAAACTTAGTTGTTGACTTGTCATCTTCCTCAAAGGTCCCCATCAGTGTTATCCTGCAGGCTTCAAATAAGAACAACAAAGTGCAGTAGAAAAGAGAGCAGGATAACCTGCATAACTGGTATAACTTGTGAGTTGGTTGATTTCAACTGTTGGTTGAATACAAGAAGCATTTTATCATTGACAAGAGAAACATTTTATCATTGACAAGAGTTCGGACCATGGTATCTCAAGTTGGGTGAGACTCTAGTAACAAGGGACACCTTCCTTCCATTGATATCTACATGCTCTTCTCATCTTTCAGAGCCAAGGTGAGCGTCTCCTTTCCCGGGAAGCCCCTGAAGAGCTGAAGCAGCAGCCTCTCGCCTTGGGGTATTTTGTTTCCACTGCCAAAGCTGAGAACCTTCCTCAGTGGTTCTGGGCCTCCTGTCCTCAGGCTCAGAACCAGTGTCCCCTCTTTCTAAAGGTTAGTTTTGCTATTATCCAGTGGGTGGCCACATGAGAAATTGCCCCAGTTTGGGTCATGCTGATTGCTTAATCACATGATCCTGTCTTCTGCTTCCTGATAGGCGTCACTGCATCATCACATCTCTGTAGCACAGACAGATGAACTCCTTCCTGCCCGGAATTCCCAGAGAGTTCCCCATCCCTTGGATTCCAAAACCACATCAGATGTCCTAAGGTAATTGATCTTCTGCTTCTGTGTTGCTCAAAATGCAAGGGTTGGTCTTTGACCAGCTTTGTGCTCTGGAACATTTACATTCATTGTAAGATTTATTGGTTGTTTGGAGGGTATATGCAATAAAGAAAGACCCTTGGGGCTTTTTGGGGGATATGGGGAGGATACCCATTAATCCAAGGATTCTCTATTTTTAAAATTAAGATGTCTTCAAGGTTTTTGTTGATGTTATTATACCATGAGATGTCTCACTGTTGAAATTGTAAGGTGGGGATGGAGTTCAGACCAAATAGTTACACATTTGTAATTCCTTGTTCCTTCCATCCTGATTCTCACTCTGATAAACAGTGTTGAAGGAGGAAAAGATGGAATAGCTGGACTTTCTGATTAGCAGCCTTAGTTAGCTCAGTATATTTTCTGACAGAACAGCCTTGATTGGTAAGATGCCATTTTCTCTTTGAAAACTGATCTCCCATGCTGAACCTTGGGATCAGAGAAGATCCTCCGGGGCCTTTCATCTAACCTGCCTTCCTTTTCTCTCTTGGTGTAGGTTTGTCCTGGAACAGTACAATGCATTGTCATGGCTCACTTGTAATCCTGCAATCCAGGATCGCGGTTCTTGCCTTCCTGTTCATTTTGTGGTGCTCACTCAGCTCTATAATGCCATCATGAACATCCTTTAATAGCAGAGATGGAACAAGCAGACCCTCCCTTTCCACTTGAACCACACGCTTGCAAGAATTCAGACCCAGCCTGGAGGAGCCCGACCGGTGCTCCATTTCCTCAAGAAGCAGGAGAATTGTCCTCAGTGTTTGGAGTCCACCAAATGGAACAAATGAGCCTCTCTGCACAGTGTTTCAGGCAGTGGACGTATTACAACGCTAAGGCAGTATTAATTTGCTGGCTGAACGTTACAGAACAATGGACCACAGTGAAGACAGTGTATCTTTCGTTTCATTTTTCTTCCTTTCTCTTTTCTTTTCTGTACATGGATCTCTGCTGAAGAAGAGCAGAATGTTATTGTGACCAGCCTGGGTGGCCCAAAGCTTCTGCTGTTCCTTGAAAACCATCATGTGGACTTGGTTGCAATGAAGAACCAATTCTACTAGTTGAAAAATCATGGGATGTTTGGTGTACCTGGAAATCCTGTCAGAATGGATTGGGATGAATGAATGAGTTTGTCACCCATCCATGTAGATATGAATGGTCTGGAGATATACTGAAGTTTGTTCGGTTTATTGTTTTATTTTAATTTATTTATGGGGGCTACTAAATTATAGAGGACCAGGTACAGCATGTGATCCAACTCCCTCTCACCGAGAAGTGGGGTTATTTTCGGTATACCTCTTGCTTTTTAGCC
>JANHZU010006520.1:6901-20993 GCA_032468055.1 Acrochordus granulatus | reverse complement strand
TCCTCTCCTCTCCTCTCCGTGCCTCGCCTTGCCTCGCCTCCCCTCCCCTTCCCTTCTCTTTTGTAAATTTGAGAAGGAAGCAATCCAGGTCAAAATAATCAAAATCATATACCCATTTCTCTCCCTCACTCTGTTTTTCTCACTGTCTCTCTCTCTGTATGTGTGCGATGTTTACTGAACACGTATGGGTGAATTTTGGTAGGCAATTCCTGAGTTTATTTAATTTTTATTCCAGTGTATACAACTGTAGCATCTCAAATATATGATTCTGAGAGCTTTAAAACTGTTAAAACAACCAAATAATATAACCTTTTAAAAACAGTAAAAAAAATTCTCCTCTGAATTAGATATCTGAAGCACAATCATGTGAAAACTTGTTTGGTAACTTAACTGTGCAATCATCTTTTCTTGGAGTTGGCTTTACTAAACAACTTGAATGCCATCAAGGAATAGTTTGAGAGGTGTACAAACTAGATCAAAACTATCATACACTTCATTTGAAACAATTGCTTCCTGACTCTTTCATTCAGTCCCTGAATGAGCAATTTTCATTCAACAGAATCATGTTCACTTATTTCAACAGAAATAATGGACACTATGAAAATATTAATACATATAATATGGAAATAAATTTTTAAAAATTTAGGAAAAGTATCTGCTGCTTTCCGAAGTATTTTACATATGCATCATTAATGACAAGATAATAGTCTATGATGACTGAACAGTTACAGCATCAAGCAATTAAAGGAAAGAAGTTCTCTGCAGAAGCAAGAAAAGAAATAACAAGAACTCACACATTTGCCTTATGGGTTATAAATCGACATACATATTTAAGGGAGGATCTAAATCTTACAGGAAATGATGCCCCAGTTCTTTGAAGGAGATTTGCTTAAAGCCAAAATAAATAACTTTTAATGAAGTCCTGTGATTACTTCTGCTCCTCTTTGCAGCCCAGGAATCCTGTTTCCTTAAGACTTCCTTACTTCCGTACATCTCCAGTGCAACAGAGCATGGCAGCTTCAGATGGTTTATTCCTGCATTTGAATGAATTAGAAGAATAGCATCCCTCCACAAAAAATAAAGGTCCTCCTTTGGCTGGAGTTATCTTCAACTGAAAATGGAATAAATGGATTTGCCAATTCCACGTACAGCCCTGGTGCTGCTCTGCTGATACGCAGTCACAGTAACCAATGTCTAAAATGATCTGAGAAGTGCACGCCAATGTTCAGGCGCAACCATTCTGATATGCTGGCTCCTCCCATAGTCTGGGAGTCCGGGACAAAATACAACTAACAGCATGAGACCTCTATACTTGAAGAAGCGCTAGTTCAAATTAGAGGATTTTATTCTGGGAGACATTTCTTTTTTAACTGAGGGGCGAAAAATAAACTCCTTGTAAACCTGTCACTGCCGGCAGATCAAAGCACCAAGGTGCCAATGCATCTCTTTAACACAGACATCATGTTTTCATTACTCACATGGTGCTTCCCTAACTCAGATCTGAAAGACCGGCTTCTTCCTGGTGACTGGCTTTTCTTTTCTAGTGCTGCTCAACAAAATAAACCCCACTCCGCATATAAGTTTATTCCTGATGACCTGTCCTTTGATAGTGACAAAAATAAAAATTGGGAGGGGTATGTGTGCATCTCTACTTAGCAATAACACACTAGATTTCAGGAGAATATTCTTCCAAACCAGGGCAGGTAAGATTGTCCCCCTAATGGGACAAGTGTGCATTGAGCATTGCTCTATTGCACCCTCCTAGCCAGTCTTTGGGAGGGGAGGAATAATGTTTGTATGGGAAAAGCAGCTTCTCTGGAGAACAGGAATGGACCACCCACAGATTAACTCCTTTCCTTTAATGTCCATTGCCTCTTGGTTCAAGGCCATACATATTCCAGAAATCTCTTTGGACAACTCTGTCTCTCCATGACACCATGCCTGTGCCAGTAATTTGGAAGTAATGGGCTACAGCTGTGAACTCTGGCTTCTGAGTTGTTTTGGTAGCTTGAGTAATTATAGCCATTTCATTAACATTTAGAGGGAATATTCTGCTCAGTGCCTGTTAAGAGGTTTTTATGTTGTCATGCTGATCCATTTTTTATTTGCATTTGACATTTGATCATTGCAGTGTGGAAGCTCTAAAACATAAAAATGAGGTGGCTTGAGAACACCATGCTGATTCTCGGTCTTCCTTGAGGAGGGCACCCATGTTTGAAAAGGTGGGACAAGGGAATGCATCTAGGAAGCTTCCAGTATTAGCCATCATTCATGAGAGAATGAAACAGTTACTTGACCTTCATGTTGCTGAAAATAAGAATATTTGCACTTTCTATGTAGTCTGTTTTTCAGAGCATGAAGAAAGAAAAATAGTCACAAATGTAAGCCTCAATGTAACAGTTGTTAAAGAGAGACAGCATTCCTTTTCACTAAAATTTTCTTTCTTGTTTTCTAGATGTTTCTATATTTTTAAGGGAGGAGTTTGTGGGACAGCAAAATGTATTATTTAATGTTTTGGGTTATATGGCTCTATAAAACCAGGCGTCATAAATGGATACATAACCTGTTTACAAATGAATAAGTAAATTATTAATTCAGATTTTTGCTTTGATCTGAAATGACTTTGCCTTCATTAGGCCAGTGCAGATCACAGTCAATTGCTTCAGTGCTTTTCCTTGCCTTAATTGTTGGCTTGAAAGACTATGAAAAGGTGAATCTTTCCATTTCCTTGAAGATCATGGCATGGTTGAATTTCCTTTATTGGATATTCAGCAAAAGAGACTTCTGCACATGAGTTAATGAACAAAGCATACAGCAACTCTGCCAGTTAGGAATGGAGCTCCAAGATGCTTTATGGAGGCACTCTAAAGTTATACTTTGCTCCAATATATATTGAAGAAAAGGGATATTTTAAATAATTGCCCAGCCTTGGTCTTTATATTTTTACCACAATAGGTGCCTCATATCTTTCAGATGTTTTGAATATAATTCCAATACAACATTTTTATGCTGTCTGCATTTCATGAGAGATCTACTCCAAAATTACTGAAGAATACCATGTTGTCTGGATGACCATGTAATTACACATTGAATCATACGCTGTATGTACACAGTCCCAAGTTATTTTGAGATTACTCACTCAATTTTCAAACTGAAAGGGGCCTTCTGGTCCTGGAATGGAACTTCTAAGAGCCAATTTAAAAGAAATCATATTTGCCACTATCTAATCTCCACCAATAGTGTGGTGGCACTAGTTGTATTTTTATTTAGTATGGATTTATAGCTAACCACAATGCAAACAAGCAAAAATAAAACCCACAGCATAGTATAAAGAGATGTGTGTGTGTGGGTGGATGGGTGGGTGGGAGGATAAACAGATAGACAGACAAAATTTACAACATTACATAAGTTGTACTTTTGTTTTTAACTATGCTTTAATGATGTGAACTGCCTAGAATTATTATATAAATGGTCCTGTCAATGAAGAAATAAAAAACCCTGGCACCTATCCCTTTCAGGTACTACAGCTGAGAAGAATACTGTACCTCTAGCTTCATAAAGGTCCTGAAAAAAAAAGACATGTTTTAAGGGGCTTTTCAAACAGCAGGAGATCCAACTCCAAACATTATGTCAGGAGGAGTTCATCTGGAAAGTCTAGATGGGAGAAGGCTCTAAAATGTGAGGTGGCCATTCTGACATTTGGAAACAATAAGCAACCCTGATTGCACAATCAAGTGGAGTGCACAGGAGCATGAATTGAGACCAAATTATTCAAATAAGTGGATCTTTTTGCTCACACAGCCCAATAGGTTAGCATCAGCAGTTTGGACTGGTAATGCTTCCAAAGACAATTCTTCTAAATCTCTCTCCCCCCCCAAAAAAAATAGCTAAAGATATGCTTGAACATCTCCAACAGTAACACAAGCTAAGAACTTTTACTACCTGAATATTCTACTGTAGCTTATTTATTTTCTCTTCTACCTCATTGCCTTTGTGTACCTGCTTTGCTATTCACTTATGTCTTTTTAGAATGCTAAGAAGAAAGGATTCTGTTTGTCTTATGTTACAAGGGCAATTGAACTTCAATCTTATCCAAGTAATTTGAATCAAGCCTCAGAATTACTCTGTTGAATATATGTTGCAGGTGCATTAAAGTGCAGCAGTATTCTCCATTTTCATGCATTTTAAACAGATTGTATGTATATACTTGTCCATTCCTTAGTAGTTTCAGTGTCTTTTAAAATAAATAAATCAAGCAAGCAAGAAAGAAAGCAGGAAAGCTGGCAGATTTTTTTAAAATAGAGGGATGTTTCCAAATGTTTTTCTTTGAGCTTGTTTTTTTAACTTTCCCAAAGAATTCCCCAAATTTGTTGTTCTTATTTAGCTAAGATTTTGCCCTTGTTCACAACTAAATCCAATATAGGTATTCTATTTTAAAATCAAATCATGCAATATACTTCCAGTTTTCTCAACTTTTTTGTGTCCTTATCTTTTATTTCAATAATCTTAACAGAAAAACAAAAGAAAGCTATCTATTAGAAAAATCATATGCTATAATAAGAAAAGGAAATTTCTGTGTAAATGCTATGAATGCAGCATATCACCAAGGACAGTCATCTGTTTCCAAAACATCAGGTTGAGAAATTATAGCATTGGAGAATTATTAAAGAAGAACAGTGATGCCTCACAAGACGAGATTAATCCCTTCCGGAAGAACGCTCTTTGTGCGAAATGAACGTAAAGAGAAACGCAGTTTCCCATAGGAAACAATGGAAAGTCAGGTAATCCGTTCCACGCTCCCAAAAATATTCACCAAAAAATCATTTTCAATGGAATTTGAAGTAGAAATGATTGTCCCTAACATATGAAACAAGTTACCATGATGAACACACGATATAAAGCAGAAATAGAGCAAACGAACCAGCACTTACAGATCTGTTTTGAGGTTCTGGCCTCGGCTGCTTCTGGCTGCTGTCTCTTTAAGAGGGCCTTTTTTCTCTCAGCTTTTCCGGGCGCCATGGGCGGTTATTCTTAAAGTGGGTGGTTATTCTTATCTAGCACTTAGTGCTTCTTCCCTCCATACTATGAGGGAGAAGCGACAAAGGGGGGATTTCTGCTCTCTCTGTGTGTGTGTGCACGCATGCAGCTTTAAGAATATCCCGGCACGAAGGAGAGGAGGGGGAGGGGACTTCCTGGAGATTGAATCGGGAGTCTCCGGAGTTCTCTCTCTTGAATGCCTTTCACTTAATTTATGCTGTTTATGCAGCAAGAGAGGAGAGCTCTGTTGGGTGGCTTCCCACGTGAGCTGATCAGGAACATAGGCAGAATGCACACACACGCTCTGCTTCTGGTATGGCAATGGAGTAAACCGCGCAAGAGGAGAGCCGGTAGAACGCACACACGCTGCTTCCCGTATAGCAATGGAGTAAACTGCGTGAGAGGAGTTTGCAGAACGCCACGCGCTTGCTGCGTTAGCAGCACTCTAGCACAGGGTTGCTGTCTGCAACAATGGAGTAAAGCACGAGGTAAGAGTCGGCAGAACTCTCGCGTGGAATTGCCTGAACGGGAAATACAGAGAGCGCTTACTGATGATGTGCAAGGTTTGGCACGAAGTTTCCTCGTCTCGTGAGTCGTGGCTCTTCTAGCAGAATAGTTTTTGATTAAATTTTTTGCTCAACCTGCGAGTTTCTCATCTTGTGAGTTACCTGTGTTGTGAGGTACCACTGTATCTGAAATCTCTACAAAAGAGTATTTTAGACTGTTGCCTTTTGGAATACTAGAATATTATTTAACCCCATTTTGTCTGGTGAAAGAAGTCCTTATACTCTCATTGCATTAAAATGTAAAATATTATAGTCCTTATTTAAAAAGAAACTACTTTTAAATTCTAACCTGGCAGCCTTGACGCAAATAGTGTTTGTAGGTAGGTCTATTTCTAGCATTTCTTTTTAATTTCTGTGTAATCTGTATTAGCAAGAAGAGCTAATGCTGAACTCTTCATTTAATTTAGGATTAATAAGGATTTAGTAGACTTTTGATGTAGTAGACAAAATTTGAGTCAAAATAATAGACAAAAATCTTATATCTAAATTACTTCAGATAATTTGCATAAATTGTGATCTGTAACAAATTACATCATTTAAGTTAAATAAGGTGGACTAAGATATTAGGTTTAATGGACACAGTTTCACTGTAATTTCAATAGAAATTTTTGAAGTTATCTGAATCAGTAAATAGAACAAATTGTAGCCTTTCTCAACTGAGGTTCTACGATTAAAAAAAAACAATTATTTTTGTAACTTTGTGCACCACATAATGCAAGCACTCACTGCACTAGGAATGTTTACACTGTTTTCTTTATTTTGTATTTTTCTGTTGTAAACATTATAAAATGGGAATCATGTGATTTAGAAATTAATTGTGTTGCAAAGTTTTCATATTTTTTGCCATTTTCTCTGAGACATGAAAATATCTCAAAGGTTCCTTCATGGCAAAAAGTTGAGAAAGTCTCTGTTAGATTAATAGACATTAATAGAATGGAAAAGAAACCTTTCACCAGTTCTAAATGATTTTAGGCTTCTTTTAGACCCCATCTTAAACTTTTATTTCAAGGCTGTTAAGACTTGCAACTTGTCCTACTCACCTTCTCTCAAAGAAGCTTGCCCATTTGATACAAATCTGATTATAAAATCTTTTTTGGGTGCTGTCAGAAGTCAGGGAGGTGATTAGGTTACGAAGGAATATGGTGTGGATCTTTGCAGTCCTTTCTCTGGCACTCACAAATGCTGTTGCTGTTTTAGTGCCAGAACAGAATCTTTTGAGTTTCCAGGTCCTTTGAAAATGTTGCTGTTGTATTGTTTTGCTATTTTTATTGTTCTAATTGTTATAGTTTTTAAATGGGCTTGAGGATTTCACTTTAAAAATCTGTGTTATAATATTAATTAGAAGAACCATTACTTGCCTTCCAACTATATCCTAGGGAAAAAAATGTTCCTTTTGGACATAACGTGAATAGCATTGCTTAACACTTCAAACATCATTATTTTCACGTGAAATCCTGGTAATACAGTATGCAGTATTTAGCTAAGAATTCATTTTCAGTTTAAAGGCTTGGTTTAAAATGAATTTACAATTTTAAATAGTTCCTAATTGGCTATTTCAATCAGTTGCAGATGGACATGGTTTTTAACAGGGGCATTAACAGGATTAATGTTTAATTAATTTATTCTTCTCTCATGAAGGCCTGATCCTTTCCATCTAAAAGTTGGCAGTGAAGAGGAATTCCAAGCTGGAAAGTGCTGTATAACTGCATTATTCAGAATGCAGGTGTTTGTATTGCCTTCATTTAATTGCATTAAATTTAAATAGTAATCTCAATCTCTCTGTGGAAATATTCATTTTAAAAAAAATAATTTGGACTTTTTTTCCAGTTATGCCACTTGTTTGTGCTATGGTTTATCATTTGTTCCTATTCTTCATCTAGATAATTGTGGACTAATGGAAGAGGGTTAACAGAAATCAGAAACAGAACTTCACCGTGTTCTATGCTCTTCTATATATTAATTAACAGACTTAGTATAGGATCATGTGTGGATTTCACTAAAATGAATCGTTGCAGATTGCTGTTTTATGCACTGCACAGGACAGCTAGAAGAGCTCTGTATCAAAAGTTAAATGTAGAATTTTACAGTCGTATTTTTCCTCCCCATTTCTTTGTGTAAAATTATACTTGTTCATTTGCACGTAACATTAGAATCTTCTAGGAAGTTTTGCTTTCCTTTCTGGCTGCAGCCATCTGAGTCCTGAAAATCCTTGTTGGAATGTTAATGTGGGATGTGGGAAAGAGGCAGTTATGGAAAGAAGCAGATTAGGACATTTTCTAACTATGGATTTCCTCAACTTAATATTCCCTAGGAATTCAAACCAAATTCAGTTGATAAGTTATGTTCCACTTTTACCACAGTTTACTCCCACTAAGGCAAGGAATTTTTGCTGCTTTTTCTTCTTTTAAATTACCTTTTCCTCCCAGCAGCTGTTACTAAGGAAAAAAAAATAAAATTAATTTTCAAACAGAATTAGAACCCTAGAAGTTCTTTTTTTGTTTTTTCAGTTCTAGTCCCATCTCTATTTTCTCCGCCTACAAACATTCAAGTCTGTTACAAAGAGATGTAATGAACTATTACTATTTTTAAAAATAATATTTAAAAGAAAACAGGACTACATAATACAGGACATATTATACATTCTCTGCATGTAGGAGAAGCATTCTGATTCTAAGCAAATTAAGCCATTAAGAAAGAGAAGAACGGAAGACATCTCAGTTTTACCTTTTTCATTGACATTCTTTTTGTCGTTTATGAATTGGGGGATCACTTCTGAAACTTGGAGATTCTTCTGCCCATGTAATGTTCCTCTATGATCTTTGTTTTTCTTGAACAGTAAATCATGTAGAAATCTTGTAAGAGCAAATAAGGTTCCCCTTCTCTGAAGTTTTCTGATCAATTTATGATGGCAGGAAGCAGTTAGGAGAATGGAACTAACATACTCTTTGTATTGCTACATGAGTTTTCCATTCTTTTGGTTTTACATTATTTCCTGCATTCTATTTCCCCATAGTTTTCAGACTATCCAGCAACTGAAAACCCTGTTCAGTGAATTCATCTTCCAGTCCTATGGCTTTCATAAAACTGTATCATTATTGGGAATGGCTTCTTTGGTATTTTGGGCATACCATATTCAAAAGCATGTAAAATGTAAATAGATAAATAGGCACCGCCAATTTGGTGAGAAGTAGCAGCATTCTGTGAGCTTTGGCATGTAGTCATGCCAGCCACATGACTATGGAAGCATCTTCGGACAATGCTGGATGTTCAGCTATGAAACAGAGATGAGCACCATCCCCTAGAGTCCGTCATGACCGCAGGGGAAACCTTTACCTTTTATATAAATTTGAAATATTTACATGTTTTAACTTGCACATTTTCTGAGGCTCAGTGATTTAATGATTCCTTTACATACATGGCATAATAACCCTACATTGGATATGATACACTGCATGTACTCACAGCTAGCTGAATGACTATATTTAATGAATGCTTGTTAAGGATTCCATTTCATCTTGGAGGGATATATCAAATGTAGTGCTGTTGAGTTTTGTTCCTGAGTCTTGTGCCGTTAAACATTTTTATCAGTCACTTGGATGAGGGAGATCATGAGGCTTAACAAGTTTGCAGGTGGCAAGCAGTGAGATTCAAAGTAGAGAGATAAGATTCAAAAAGTTCTGGAGAGGCATGAGCAGTGGACTAAAATGGGAGAAACATAACATTCTGCATCTGGGCAGGAAAAAATAAGGCATAAATGTTGGGTGGAGGAGTCTTGATTTGGCAGTAGTACATTTGAAAGGGTATGGAATCTGGATTACCTTGTCAGTCACAACTTAAAACATAAGCTAATATTGTGATGCAGCTGCTAAAAAGATGAATGTTGAATGTGTTATGCCTACTAATTGTTCTATTCTCCTATGCTATATTCAGGCCCCATTTGCAGTACTATATCAAGTTCTGTGCACCATAGCTGAAAAAGAACAAAGGCCAACTGGAGAAGTTTCAGAAAGAGCAACCAAGAGGGTGAAGGGTCTGGAAACTAAGCCTAGTGAGGAATAGTTAAAGCATGTTGGCATATTTAGCCTATAAAAAAAAACTAAGGGGAGATATGATCGTAATTTTCAGGTATGTGGAAGGCTGTCAGATAGAAGAGTGAGTGATCTTATTGTCTGTTGCTCAGAACCAAAACCAATGAGTTAAATCTACAAGAAGATGGTTCAAGCTAAACCTCAGGAAGAACCTCCTGACTGTAGAAATTGTCAGCCACTGTAACATGCTGCTACATGATATGTGACTTCTCCTTCACTAGATCTTCAAACAGAAGCTGGATGGTCATCTGTCAGAGATGCTACAGAGGATTTAGTTAATCTTATAGCTTGTTCCAACTTTATTCCATATGACTATTTTAAGCATCATTAGTCTGGATGATTCAGATGGAGTTAATGATGGGGCCAGAGAGAGGCTGATTAACTTTCCCCCATTATCTTGTTATTATTCTCTAATCATCTGCATGAACTATAGAAGACTACATTACTTCTGCTTCAGAAGTTCAAGAAAGTGAATAATATTTACATCTACAACAAAATTAGTTTATTAAAATGATGACTGTAATATTATCCCCTATGATTCTGTAAGTTTGCCTTGCCTGCAATGTTAGTGGATTCAATATTAGGTATCAATAACAAGAACTTGGCAATATGTCCAAAGATTACCTATTGAAGAGCTGGAAGGAAGAATCTTTTGATGTGGCTTAAGTAGAGAGCCAACTATTACATTTTTCTCTAAAAATTCAAGGCATTGTAAGTTGGGTGGAGGTATTCAGATTTAACAGGAAATACTCTACACAGAATAATCATTGTTCTCATCATGTTCTTGCATGCAGCAATCAGCAACTGGCTCTTTTAACTTTCTGCTCCATATTTTGCTTTGAAATTGAGCTAATGGATAATTTCAGTTATGATTCAAGCACAATTGCTCTTTGTAACATCACATTTTGTATAAGTATATGTTCTGTTAGATGTATATTTTACGTTTAGATAGTTCCTGTAAATCCTAAGCAGGGATATATAAAAATATTCAATTGTTGACAAAAAAGGACTTGTTTAAATGCTTTGGAAATCAATGATTGTTTTTAAAATTCTAATAAAAGAAATTTGCATCCATGTAAAAGCTATGGAAATCAGTTATTGTTTTTAAAATTCTAATAAAAGAAATTTGCATCTATGTAAATTTTTTTAAATTGTGAAACAAAATTATTTTACTTTTTTCTACATATGAAATCTCATTACCATCATTGCATTTTATTTTCTAAAAGTAGTAAGTAATAAAATGTTTTGTGGTCAAGTAATCACAAGCATTAAATTCATTTTTCATTCCATTTGAGATGTAAAGACAGCTAGATCAGAAGGAAGATGGTCTATATACATCATATGGTAATATTATATGAAAGACATTCCTCATATCTTTGAATTTTGCTATATTTTTGGTTGCATATTATTTATTAAATTTGAAAACTCACCAACTGTATCCCGCCTGTTTCAGTAAGAGAGAGTCTGTTTGCTTCTAATCTTCTCCACAACTAAGATAAAGAAAAGATCCTCAGTGCAGAGGGGCCAGTCATCTTTAGTCGGGACCATTTGAAAGCATCTTTTTCCACTACATGCAAACCTGGTGTTATCAAGGCCTTCTGTCACTTGTCCAAGCCCCTTAAACATACAGGAATTGTAATAGGCTGATATAAGTGCCTTATCATATTTTATTCCCATAATATCTTGTGCCTTTCATATATTTGAAAATGGAGCCAATTAGCTGTTGGCTCAGTTCTAGTCAAAACCCTGTGAAGTGTGTTCTTCTGGAAATTTGGTGTAGGAGGTGTCCCTGCTCATTCTCTCCCATCTTGCCTTATCTCCTATCCTTTGTCCTTGCATCATTCTAATTTCTGCCCTGGTTCTAATGGCTTTTATATGGGGTCGTGGACTTTCTTTGCAGACCCTTCTTTGAAACCTGTTAATGTAACAGGATGATTTGATGCACATTGGTGCATGTTGGGATGCTGCTTCAGCAACATTAGGTGGCATGCACTTTCTAAATGGAAAGCAAGTAAAGAAACAGTTGACTTCAGTATGAGCTTACCTCAATGAGCAAAATATTTATTTTATTCTTACATTTTCTGAATTTCTCCATTAAAAAGTTGTTACATATTTATGCAAAGCATGTGTGTGTACTTGCTTTTGGAATACTGAAACGTGTGCATTAAAAAAACTGAGCTCACAGCTCCTATTAGCTTGTTCTTTAAAAAAATCTGCATTTTCTGGAAAAGGTGCTAAATTCTTAAGAGTAGGATAATGCAGATAGGGCTTATTTTTTATTTAGAACTCTACTGTTGACATTTTACATTATTGTAATAACTTATTGAAATAATAATTTTCAATAAAACAATCAAGGGCCTCAATTTTGAATCTTCCTTTTGTTATATACAGAGACTAGGAAGAAAACATTGTTAAGTAATATAGTGCTAAAATAGGGGATGCAATGGTCTAGCAGTTAAGATGCTGGGCTTATCAGCCAGAAGGTTGGCAGTCCAAGTTTGAGATCCAAGCACCTCATAATGGGGTGGGCTCCAATTACTTGGCCCAGCTCCTGACAACCTAGCAGTTCAACAGCATGTAAAAATGCAAATAGATAAATAGGTACTGCCCAATATGGTGGGAAAGGTAGCAGTGTTTGTGCACCTTGGCATGTAGTCATGCCAGCCACATGGCCACAGAAACATCTTTGGACAATGCTGACTCCTTCAGCTGTGAATCGGAGATGAGCCCCACCTCCTAGAGTTGGACATGACTTTACAGGAGAAATCTTTACCTTTCTTTCTAGTGCTGAAGAATAGGGCTTTTAAAAATGTATGAGCATATTTGTCAATGTAATTGGGCTACAACATTTGATATCATGCCCCACAATCCTTTTTTTTTTTTTGCCCTGGTCCAATGTCTTGCTTTATGTGAATTGCTTAATATGAGATATTCTGAAAAGATAACTCTGGCATAAAATGAAACAAAGCTGTATGAAAATAATGAAATTAATAAATACATTTGATGCCCTTGAAATATAGCATTACTGCATTGCATCCAAAACGTAATGTAGGCAGAGTTACTCATAAGGTATATTTGGAGACTTGTAGTAATAAGGCCAGAGGGGTGCCAGTTGAAGTACAGTTTCTGGTGGGAGTAATTGTAGGCTTCTTGACTGATAGTGAAAATTATTTAATGGGGCTTTTATGTTCTGTGAGGAAGGACGGATTGGTTTGAAGATAAGGACTTTGGAGGAATAAATGCCTCTTGAAGGATGCAAGAGATAGTGATGAAGCTTTTGTTAGAAATCAAATTGAGATGAATGAATGGATTGTGATAATTATTTTCAGAAACATCAATATTAGCAATTGAAGACAGAGTTAATATATCATTTTCCATTTGTTTGCTTGCTTACTTTTGATTTAAAAGAAGATGCTAACTAGCAGAAGCTGCTACAATCAGATGAATGAGAGGACTTCTTTAGATAGTAGACAGAAGTCTCTGGCCAGATGATCTTTGATGTGTGTTGCTATTGAAGATATCTTTTGAGGCAAGAGCTCTGCGAGAAAAAGACAAGAAATCAGTCCGTGATGGAAGAAATGTGCTCTTTTTCTTTCTTACCTTCTTACCAATGCTTTTTTCAAGTCAAGCCACCTAAAACCATAATTAACCAGAGTGTTGTGCCATGCCAGATATAATCCTGATATTGCAGCATTCAGGTTGTATAGTATTTTCCTTGAGACTCTTATCTGGGCCTAGTATTCTTTTTCCTCCGTCAAATAAATAGATATCTTAACAGCTCATGTGTTAAATGTTCCCATTCTGTTTTCTAATCTGTTTGGAATAGATGTACTGTATTAGGCTAATTTAACTAGTGGTGAAATGATATAACATGGGCTTTCAGGTTCATAAATTTTGACTTCATAGAAAGTAAAAGACCTACCATTCAATTTAACTGCAGATTGCCTTTACCATATGTTTAGCTATATGAACTCCTGGCCCCATTCCAAGAAAACCTGGTAAATATAGAACTTTCCGCTTTAGACTTTCCAGTGTGCTTCAGAAGTATCTCTCTATATAATAATGGAAAATAATTTGGCATGATTTGGATCCCCAAATTTCTACTTTTGGAAGGTTTTTATATTTTCACCAACAATTTTTTTTCAGGCTTCAGTTATATTTCTTAGGTATAGATAAGTAGGAAGCAAAAATTGGTCTATTAAAAATAGCTCAGATCATGTTAAAAAACTAGCTACACAGAATTTTCCTTACTAGAGATTCAAGCTAGGAATCAGTGAATATATTGTATTGAATACTTCTTAAATAATATTGAAGATAAAAGTTCGTACAGTGGTGCCTCACAAGATGAGTAACTCGCAGGATGAGAAACTCGCAGGATGAGCAAAAAATTTAATCAAAAAA
>JANHZU010006519.1:52691-65320 GCA_032468055.1 Acrochordus granulatus | reverse complement strand
AAACAGCAGAGAATAACTAAACTTGCAAGAAATAAGAAGCACTTTTGAAGTGTTCACAATACTATTATGCATAAGCCTTGCCTCGTTGTGTTTCAACAAGAATAAGCCTATGGTGTTGAGAATATATGTATGTATGTATTTTTATTTATTTTAGATGTTTTTATTCTGGCTTTATAATTTTTATAAATACAGTAAATCATCTATACTGAATGCTCCTTTCCCTTATTTTTCCCACAACAACCACCGTATGAGGTGAGTTAGGTTGAGAGTGACTGACCCAAATCACCCATCCAGCTTTCATGCCTAAGGCAAACCTGGAATTCACAATCTCCTGGTTCTAGCCTGGATTTTAACCACTAGAACAGACTGCTCCCATACATATGAAGGCCAGAATTAGTTGACTGGTAATGAAGAAATTTAACAAGCAATGTTTCTTTTTCTTTAAATTTTAGAAACTGAAAGCTTAATGCTGCTTTAAAATATATAAATATATCAATAAAAAGTCTTTTCAGTATATTCTTTGCAATTATCAAAATCTAATTTCTTAACAAGTCTACATGAGTCAAAAAGCTATTCTGGAAAAAAATCCACAAAAATCTATTAATTTAGAAAGTATTCTGCTCTTTTTGTCATTGCTATGTTCCAAGTGTCAACATGTTTTATTAATTATCTATGACTGATAAAACATTTCCAGTAGTTAGCTATTAACCTTTGCCTGGAAGTAATACTACCAATTCCTTACCCCAAAATAGTGTGATAAATTACAAGTTTAGATACAGTCTGATTAGTTTTTCTTGGGTGATCCGGTAATTTTAAAAGATCAAAATGTAATGGTTTTTGACAAAATTTAAATCCAAACTTAATCATGAAAACATTTGTCTTATTTTTTTACATCATAAAAATAAATTATCCCTCTTTTGCTTATATGATAACATATTTAAATTTTTAGAAATGATTGAAAATACAGAATTTCTTCATTTTAAATATACAACATAATATTTTAAACATTTTTTTCCAAATGGGCTAAGACCATATTTATTTAAATACTTATTTCATTATGTTCTGAGATACCCATTTCATCCTTATTGCAAATGGTAAAAAATTATTATGCCAATCTCTAATTTACACACATTTATTTATTTAACAAAATGGTTAATTGAAATCAAACTCAGCAAAAAATATGAATGAAAATTTAGAGATGTAACTTGTAATATTTGTAACATTATAAAAGCATGTTATTTGGGTAAAATAAAAATGGAAATGTATCTCCTATACAACTGAAAATATGATTGAAGTGCATTATTATTTGGAGTGGCTAGGTTAATCCAGAACAATAGCTGAAATGTCTTTTGGGGATTTTTTTTCATCAAAATTTATGTATTCATTAAAAACTCACCTACTGTATACTATTATATAAAAACACATATGGAGGACTACCCTTAGGACTTGTACATACTTGGATAAAAATACATCCTAAAACAGCAGTAGAAACATCCTTTGCTGCAGTGTAGCAACTCTGCCAGGCAGCATTGCACTGCATATAAAAAAGGAGCAGAGCAAAGCAAAATATAAACATTAGTCACATGTAAATATGCAGATGAACTTTCAGGATGTTACTACTTTTCAAACTGACAAAGTTTAATTTGACACCTTCTGTTCTAAAGCCTTTGTTTCTATTCAAAATCACGCCTTTAGCTGCTATCAATCACTACATTCTCCCTATTACTTAAGATACTGGCATGGGGCCTGGGATAAGCTGAAAATGCCATGCAGATGAATTCTGAGATAATGTGTTCAAACCTGTTATATACAACACAAATCCTGTAAAGTTATGTATTGTAAACCTACATTTATTGAGAAATCAAGTTTAAAATCCATCTGCCACAAAGGAAAAGCTGCTATGCACTTTTATAGTAGCTGAGTGACATATGTAAATGCCTTACCACAGTTAGCAAAAAATGGTGAAACAGAGGCAACTAAGTTTTTCCCCTTAAGACTATTATTAAAGAAACATAGGAAAATTTTAAAACAGCACAAAATCAATTGCCAAATAATTCAGTGGAAATTATATCCAGTGCTGAGAAATTTTTGAAAAATAAAACAGCAGTGCTATTTGTAATCTTTTTGCATCTTATTATTGCAACATTTCTGATTTCAAAAAAACTTGGGAAAATTATTTAACTATAAACTGTTTGCCTTTTGAAAGAACACCTTCAAAATGTGATTTATCACATGCACAATGATCTTCAAACAAAAATGAAGACAATTTTTGATTTTAATTTTATTGTAATATAATTTTTTCATAAAATATAACTCCTAGACCATTGCAATGAGGAATGAACATGCTATTTGGACAGACAGAACAAAGGGCTGTATCTTTAAGCTAACCATGGCTATAAAGTATCATATAAACCATTAGCATCTGTTTCCCTATGCATTTTCTGATAAAATTATTTATCAATTTCTGTAGAATGAACATAATTTCATTATATATGCCTAAAACATTTAGCAATAAAGTAGATCAAATTCAGAACTTCTCTTTTGCTTGAATACCTGCCCTATTTTAACATTTTAACCTTTGTCAAAATGATGTAATAACATTTTCCATTAGACTTGAAAAACTCATGCTTCCTAATCTTAATACTATGAGAGTTTTTTCTTTTCTAAAATTATATGCAAAGGCATTATGTTCTATCTCTGTAATGTAAAATATCACAAAAACTCACAGTAATAAAAGAAATCAGTCTAAATATGAATAATATTTCATACAAATATTTTAGTGAAAAGCATAAATTACATTTTATATATAGTATGAACAGGGTTTAAGTACATAATCCATTAAACAGTACTTCTGAGTAAAAAGGGATCAGTCTTGTAGACTAAACTGCAATACGCATTTTGAATGAGCTCATTGTCAACAACTAACTATAAAGCTAGCAATTTATCATTCAGCAAATAATTTTCTAGTTTTATAAAGAATCAGTAAGTGTTGCTTATGCTAATGAAGACTGTTTTAATCTGCCTACAAACATGCTAATAGAGGTAATTTGTCCCATTTAGAAAACTGATGGCACTCAAACATAATTTCATACCAATGTTCTACAAACTGGATAAAATGGACTTCCAAATAATAAGTCACCTAATTCTTCACCTTTACACCAAAAGGTCAGAAAGGCTTAAAATTCATGATTAAATCCATATTTATCTATATACACACACACTCACAATTTTCCTCTGTAAATCCTCTAGACTGCATGCATATATATGGAAAGCAACCATACTGAACTGCCTTGGGCTCCAACCATCAAGATGAAAAGATTGGGATGGGGTGGGACCCACAGAGGAGAGTCAAATTTTGAGCAATGAGATACATAATGGTGGCAAAAGATTACTGAAAACATTTTAAATTATTTACTAGGTTAAAAGGGTACTTTAATACATCAAATTTCACATCATTGGGGCCATTTTTTGGTGGCAAAGTGGTATCGATATTTCCAAATGCTTAAAATTAACTATTTCCAGAAGGTCATTATTGGATTAAAGGCATTAAAGCTGAGGGCAAGAAATGATGCACTGTCTTCTATCCTATTTTAATAATCCTGTAATTTAATCAGAACCACCTTCCTCATGTCCAGAAATAAAAACATATGCCTTGATTTTTTCTTCCTCATCTAACATATTAACCCCTTTAAATATTCCAGAGTTCCTAAAACAATCTCTATTACTACAGGCTTCTTTATCATGAAAGAATACATTCTAATTCAAAAGAATATAAACATTTCTGCTTCAAATATTTAAATGAAAACTTTTTCCCCTTGGGTGTGCAGCGCATTCAAAGAAGGCCTTTGGATTTCTGGCATTTCTCTCCCATAGCCAAAATCTCAGGAAATCCATGGTGCAGACCTTGCAAAGTGCTTCACTTGTTTAAGCAAAATGCTTCATCAAATAACCTGCACAGGCCTAACAGATAATTTCCACACATATTAGATGTAGAAACTCGAATCTCCAAGATTTAATCCTTTATATTATGGATAAGGAATTTCTTGCCTTCCAAATGTTGCTAAGCTATAATTGCCAGCAAAACCAGCTATCACAGCCATCAATGAGAGATGCTGACAGCTGTAATTCAGTAACATAGATAGCATAGATGCACCTTCTCAACTACCAACACTAAATTGGAAGTTGCACTGAACTCAGTGCAATTTACTTTTGAATAGAGATGGACAGAATTACATTGTAAATCATATGTAAGGATTGCAGATGCATACATTTTCTTCAAAGAAAAAAACTACATTCCAAGCAAGAATCTCCGTATTGACTTTCTTCATTGCTGAATTATTCACAATCAATATGTTTCTAAGGGACTAGGTATCCATCTACAGTACATTCCTATACCTAGAGAGTTCCGAAATATTATAGTGACTTTTCCAGATTACTATCTACTTTAAGATTCTGCCACTATCATATTATAGCTTGTTTCTGGAGGATAATGCAACATCAGTTTTTCAGTTCAAGCTGGTCTGTCATGGAGCTGCATATCTCCATGAACTGAGTGCACTGATGGCTATTAAGTAGAGCATATGCTCTACTTAATAGAGCATATGGTCATAGCAGTGTAATTACAGGTGTCCCAGGAATTGGCCCAATGCTACTCTATTCTATAGGTAAACTTCAGGAAATGATGTATTTGTACTTTTGTTTTAGGAATGTTTTAATGCAAAAAATAATTTTTCATCAGGCTCAGATTAAACATCACAAAATGAGGACTAAGCCTCTGAGTTCCCAGGACTTTTCTTCAAAGTGATTGAATAGATGGTTAATAAAAAAAACCCAGCAAATCCAATAGATTAGACACTGCATTAAGTGTTATTATTGTCTTCTTTAGACACATATAAAAAAATATTTCACATAAACTTGACTCCTGGAAAAAAATGTTAAAGTGATTTGGCACTTGCCACTATCTTGTTCTAGGATTTATTTTATTTCCAACCAGCCTGGTTTTCATTAAGATCTCCATTCCAAATATTAACTAACTCCATCCCTATTTAGCTTTTCAAGATAAGCGAAAATACTACCATTTAGTTCGGCAACATATATAAAAGTGAGCATTAAATCTTATGATTTCATCTTGTGGTAGCTTTGGTATATGTTTTGTTTTACAATTTATCTACAATATAAATTACTTTTTCTTCCAACAAAAAAAAATGAAAAGATTTTTTTATATGGAATTCTTTAGATTATTATACATCATATTACCTATTGGCTTTAAAATATTTTAATTGTAGACCTGATCTAGATTTCTCCACAAGAGTATGAAGTTAAAAGTTCATCATTCCTAGGAAAGATAAATCTTAGCTCACCAATATTTGGACAAGTGTGACCTTATAATATGGCCTATAGATCATATTTTGTAAACTAAACTATATGTAGAAAAAAATAATAATATTGGTAGAAAATCAGTTTAATGTAGTAGTTAAGGCATCAGGGTAGAAATCAGGAGACCTGAGGCACAAAGCCAATTGGGTGATCTTGGGTTAGTCAATTATTTCAGTTCTAGAAAGGAAATGACAAATCACTTCTGAAAAACTTCACCAAGAAAACTGCAGGGACTTGTCCAGATAGTCTCCAAGAATTGGACATGATTGAATGGAAGCAAAAAAAAAAATTGGGTAACTATATTCAAGCAGTTATATGAAATATATTCCTAAAAACTTATAATTAGCTTTATTCCAACTATGTGTTTTTGTTCCAGTAAGATTTAAACACAAGTCAAACTTGAGATTTCTAGTTTTTGCTGTATTATCTAAATTTGAGCTATTGTTTGCCTAAATTATCTATTCCCTTATATTAGATACTATTTTATTTGTGCAATCTTTCTTTCCCTCTTATTTGCATACATTTGCAGCATTTGTTCTTCTTGCTTTTTCGTGATTACAAGTACATGTAAACAAAAATGTTGCAAAATCAGCAGAAATTATGGAATTTGCAGATTTAAACCCCTGTCCCTTTGTTGAATAAAGAAAACTGCAAAATATGTCCATCCTCAGCCTTGATTGGAAAAAGAGATGTTTTAAATATTTTTCCAACAGAATCTTCCTAGCATCCTGCTTATATTTCAGGATCATATATCTATTTCTACTTTCTTTGAAGTTTAGCTACTGTACATATTTTCAAGTACAGATAATAAGTCTAGGTATGTTAAGAACAATTATAGTTTGTGAACTGTAATGCCAACTATACTTATCAGAAACTATCTAATTTGAAACTGAGTTTACCATAAATGATAGTCTTAGGCAGATGATGTCTCTCATACAGCCATTCTTTGATACTGGGAACAACGTGCCTTTTCTGATATTAACCCAAAGATATAACTAGGTAATTACATGAAATAACTTGGATACTTGAAAGTGTTATAGAAATGCAATAAATTATTTAATATTAAGTAATTCCTTAGGTCTATAAATTGTGCTGCAAGCTTTAATGTTCTCCATTCAACTTAGCACAAGAATTACATCTCCCTAAAAAGAAAACAATTTAAGTTCAGCCTCCAGATAGGAAGAGCAGACACATCATATAAAAATCCTGTATGGATCAGCTAAAACAAATCCTAATATTCCCAATATATGTTTCTTTACAACTTATTTTATGTGCATGTATTTTATATGTATACCCTCACACTTCCTAGAAGCCATACTCTAAAAAAGCCAAACCAACAAAAAAGTTTAGTATTAATTTGCTCTAATAATTACTGATATGAATTAACTGCTTGTAAAATAATGTGCCCTATTTATAAAATTATTTTTTCCAATATCTGCATGTACCAAGCATATTTTTACATACATTGACCACTCTTTCATACATAAAACATATACATATAACATTTCTTTCTATCCTATCTGACAAAACAGCAAAAACAATGGTGAAGAAAACAAAATGGAAATGGCATAGGGAAAGAGGAAGGAAAGAGGATTACTGGGCTGGGGAAAAAAGTGGGAACAAAAATGTATGAAGACATGAGGGGAGGAACAGCAGGATATGGAAGAAAAAAATAAGACAGAAAAGTCTTGCTTAGGTCTTTCAAAAGATTAACATAGAACAGTCCTTTCCAATGCAAATCAAATGAAATACTTCATTACGCTCAACAACCAGGTGGAGGTACAATTCAGCAAAAATGTCACAAGATGAAAAGGGGATTGGATACTGGTAAGTTGGCAATTTCCCTAAAATAGAGAAAAAAGAGGAAGAAAATCAAATAAGAGTTGGAGTACCAGATCCTATTTAAATATGTAAAGCAGCAGGAATTTCCACAAGTGGTTAATGCTGTATTGCTGAATTTCCATCTAATAGCATCTTAAAACATGTAGACAGATAAAATGCCATAGTAAGAGAAGTATACTTCATAGCAGAAGTATTCTCTAAAATAAAAAAAATCCTAAATATAAAAAAAATAATACCCTAAAATACTTTTGAGTATTAATTGGTGATGCTCACTTGGTACATATTTAGTTATTTACACAGCTTTATAGAAGAGAAAGACAGAAAAAGGAAAAAAATAAAATGGCCCAAGAATGTTGAATTATCAGGTTGAATCTGAAGTTAACTGTTGCTTGGTTTTAACTACTGCAGTGACAAGTTTAGCTACTATGTGGGTGATGTCACAGTTTGAATCTGAAGAGAGGAGGAAAAGAATTTTACCATTCTTCCCGGCACTTGCAGTACAATGAAACTTACAGTGATCCTTCAAAGCTTCTTGTAGAAGTTGCAGAAAAGAAGGTCATATTGTATCATTTCAATTTCCCTAAAGTAACAGTGTCACAGATGCTGGGGCATGGGGCATTTATATCTAAGAACATTGTACATAAGCCTGAAACATCCTTCCTCAACTTAGAAGAAGTTTACAAGAGGTTTGTTAGTTCCCAGGAACCTGACTGTAGTAGAATCCTAGAACCCTAAGAAAGTTGACTTCAGATCGATATTCAATATCATTTTGAATATCTATCTGAAGTTAATCAGTCTTTGCAGCATTAGTTTTTTTTGGCCTGAGTATAGTCAAATGCTATCATGGATTTACAGGCAATCCAGCAATTTATACTTTTTGTTCTATGGCATGGATTATTTTAAAAAGTCTCTATCTCCCTATCCTCAACAACTTGTACTAATTTTCTTATCTCTACAAGAATACTTCCATTTAAATCTTAGGGAATAATTCAATATGTTTCATCTAATGGCAACCTGCAGAGAATCTCTTGATCTTCAAAGGATAGCTTTATGAGATGTAAAGAGAAGAGAGAGGCCGAAAATTCCATTGGTTGATATACATTGATACACATCAGAACCACTATGAATTGTGTCTATCATCATGATCATATCCTATGCTAAGCATTGGGCTATAAGTGTTCTCCACAGTTCTTGGTCTGCAGCTACAGTCTCGGCATCTTTCTGCTCAAGGTTGATCTTTTTCAGATCTTCCTGAAATATTTGGTGCCAGGTTTTCTTTGGCCTTCCTCTTTTTATCCAACCATTGGGAGGTATCCAATTAATAGTGGTCTTTGCTGGACATTGCTCACTCATACAAGCACATGTCCAGCAAAGCGCATTCTTCATTCTGTCACTATATTATTCTTTGTAGAATTTGTTTGTGACATGGACCTGATATAAGATACAAAGAATCCTGAGAATGATGTTGAAAGATTTTGATCTTATGGATAACACATTTCCAGGTCTCACTGATGTAGATCAGTCTATATAACAATGTCATTAAATAATCTGATTTTGGGTGCTGTATTTATGGCAATTAGTCCACATTGAACACATTCGTTGGAAGATAGTAGTTGCTTTACCTATTTGGCATTTCACATCTGTTTCTGTTTCCCCATCTGCATCCATGACACTATCATGATAGTTGAATTGTTCCACAAATTTAAAGACCTGCCCTCCTATTGTTATCAGGGTCTTGTCTTGAAAATTACCAACTTGAATCATCTTGATTTTGTCTTCACTAATTTTTAAACCCATTTTACTTGCTTCTATTTCAATTGTTGATGTCATATCTTTTAACTGAGTCTTAGTGTTCGCAAGTAAAGCAACATCATCAGCAAAGTCTAGGTTGGACAATTTGCCTTGTTTATTCCATGGAATGTTCAATTTATTAATTTCTTTTTTCATGATATAGTCCATGACAATCAGAAATAAAATGGCAGATAGGATACAACTTCGCTTGATGCCGGTATTTATCATAAAAAGTCAGTACTGCCACTTTCAGTTTTATTCACAGCATCTAGTATTGTTGTAAAGGCTTCTGAAGATGTTAACATATTTCTTAGGAATACCATATGTTTGTGGTATGTTCCATCATGATTCTCTATTGACAGAGTCAAATGCTTTTTTAAAATTGATAAAGACCTGTTTTTGGTATTCCTTGTTTTGTTTAATGATATTTGGCAGTGAGAAGATTTGCTCACTGCATGAGCAATCTTGTCTGAATTCAGCTTGTTCTTCACGCATATACTGTTTGATCTCGTTTTGGAGTCTTTTAAGTAGGACAGTACATAGCACTTTTCCAGTGACTTAGAGATTTGTAATACCTCTCCAATTATTACAGTCATTCAGGTTGCCATTTTTGGATACCTTGATAATGATACATTTTCTCCAGTCATCCAGAATGCATTCATTTCTCCAGCAGTTGTTTAGCAGTTTAGTAATTTACAGACTGTGTAACAATAAACAATAAAACTGTGAAACAAGAAAACATCAGCTTATTTAATTTCTTCTGTGATTTATACATTGAACAAAATGAATGCAACTTGCAAATCTTGAAATCCAAGAGTTTTTGTGTTATTAGTATCTCTTAACTTTGACTGCAAAGAATGCACATAACTGAACTGGGAAGGTCTTCCACACAAAGAACCATTTTAACAAGCCTGCTCCTACTCAAGATGCTTCACATTTCAAAATACAAATACTGTATTTTTACATTAATGCTGAAATAACCATCTTGTTTAAACAAATATGTATTAACAATCAAGTTATTTGATCAATTTATTAAAAAATTGCAGAAAAAAGTCTTATTCTATTATATTAATAACAAAATCCTGCATATATTTACTCAGAAGTTGCTCTGTGGGGCTTTACCTTACTTAGGTAACTGTGCATAGAATATTATCTAAGTGTTACACTGATCTCAAGTGTAATTATAGCAATAATAATATAGCTATTCTGGAGATTATGCTTACAAGTCAGCACTTATATAATACAGTAATGTATCAGAAGACTTACAATGAGGAAGGCTAAATATGATAAACTGATTTATATAAAGAATTTATAGCTGTCAGCAGGAATAGCTGAAGTTTAATATAAAGAAATGTAAAACAAATCATCAGAAATACATTTAAAAGGTAAGGAAAATGTATTTTTCAGCTACTGAAAAGTGAAAAATTGTGGGGCAGGGGTTTGTTTCCTGAAGTATTATTTAATCCATTCCCTTGACATATAATCTTGCTGTTGTCCTCTGTAAATATTCTCTGCCTTTGAAGTGAAAAGTTTGAATGGTGTAGAAGGCCTTTTTATTCTTCACAACTCAGTGGAATCTTGGAAATAAATTATGAAAAAAGTTCAGGACTTTTGGCTATCCATCACCTGGATAACCTTTCAAAACCCAGATATACCAAAATTCATTAGTGTGGAGGAGCTGGCAAAAAAACACTATGCTTGAATATAAGATAGATCATGCAATACAAAAACAAAATCCAGAAAAAAAAAGTTTCTCAATGCATCTCTAATGGAAAGGCAGTTGGAAAATTAACTCAGAATGTTGCTGACTTGCTTATTCTAAGCCCCACTCTCTCTCTCTTCCTGGTCATATGGTCCACAGTAAAATTACAGTTAGAAACAACTGAAGAAGCTATGCTTTGCATCATTCCTAACTTTGTTATTTTTCAAATTTTATTTTATATCAATGGAATGTTAGAAAGAAATCATGTGAAGGGGATTTGGACTCTATTAATCGGCAGGATATCTCTCTGAATACAGAACAAAATGTAACCATATGGTTTCAGATGAAGAAAAATCCAGAAAAATATCTCCAATGGATAAGGTAGATACTTGGAATGGATAAGGTAGATACATTCCAAGTATCTACACTATCCTAAATATTTGACCTACACTATCCTAAATTGACTACACTATCCTAAATTGACTACACTATCCTAAATATTTGACCTACATCAGCCAGTCTGACACACACACATATCTGCCATAAATTACTTTCTCAAAAACTGAGAAAATAAATTAATATTTATTGGGTTAATAACTAGTGATTAAAATTATAACTCATATATATAGTCCCATCCATCTTCAGCAGAAAAAGCAAAAGAAGAGAAAGAAAACAAAAATGTGATGTGTAAAAACAAACATCAAATTTAAAAATAAGAGAAAAGGGAAAAATTAGATTGAGATAAGTTGAAGAGAAGTTGCAAATAGATAGGGAAGTGACAGAAATTCTTCAAATGCTGCAAAAAGGGTTTATTAAAAATAATAATAATTTTATTATTAAATAAAATATTATTTAATAATAAAATATTATTTTATTAATAATAATATTCAGAAGCTTCCATATGGTATCTCTAGCGATTTTCACTTTTCATCCATTTGTTCAGTTTCAATAGCATTGCTATGGTAGAAAATGCACCTTACTTTCCTATAAGACAATAAAGTAGAAACAGTCCTGTTCATCAGTATAAGTGAATATTATATTTGTAATTCAGAATTGAACTGTGGAGTTCTTGGTGCTCTTTGAGCTTGGCTGTTTTCCCACAGACATTTTATTACCACAACTAGGTAACATCATCAGCGCTAGGACTTATGATGTTACCTAGTTTTGGTAATGAAACGTCTGCAGGAAAATAACCAACCTCAGAGTGCACCAAGAACTCCACAGTTCAATTCTGAATTACTAATATTCCACAAACTTGATTATTTTTTTCACAGTTGAATAAGCTCTGTGGTTAACTCTTTCTAGGCAAGATTATGATATTGCTTTAGATACAACTGCAGCACTGTGTATGAACAATAGGAAATTCCTATGTGTGAAATGCTCTGTTAGACATTAATAAGGTAAAAATAAAGATTTCCCCTGCCAGTTGTGGCTGACTCTAGGGCGCTCATCTCTGTTTCCTAACTGAAGAGCCAGTGTTCATCTGAAGATGCTTCTGTGGACATGTGGCCGACATGACTATATGCCAAGGAGTATGGAACACTGTTACATTCCTGCCAATTTAGGTGGTACCTATATTTTTTACATGCTTTTAAACTGCTAGGTTGGCAAGAGCTAGGCAGACAACAGGAGCTCACCCTGTTAAGCAGTCTTGGGTCTCTAACTCAAGCTGCTGACCTTCTGGCTGACAAGCCTAGTGTCTTAACTGCTTCTGCCACTGAGTGCCTTTCAGATATTAATAGGTAATTAGGCATTAATAGGTATGTTTTAAGTTAGAAATTAATAGGGATGAAATCATTAATATCTATCCAATTTAGAAGTACAGTGGTGCCTCACAAGATGAGATTAATCCGTTCCAGAAGAACGCTCTTAGTGCGAAATTCTCGTAAAGCGAAACGCAGTTTCCCATAGGAAACAA
>JANHZU010006519.1:0-25615 GCA_032468055.1 Acrochordus granulatus | reverse complement strand
CTTCCTTTTTCTCTTATAGTTACTTTCTTGCTCTCACCTCATAACCAGTACTGTTTTAATACTTTTATATCTCTTTTCCCTCCCTGTCACCCCTTTTATTCTTTTTCTTTGTGCTTTCTTTTGAAGAATGGGGAGAATATACTGCATTGTGTCTGTAAGTGGAGAAAGTAGGGGAGCTGGACACTGTCCTATATTTCTCTATGTTTTAGTTTTTTCTATTTTTTCTCTTAAATTAAGAATTGTATTTTGGGCTGACTACCTTAAATGAAGCTATAAAAATGCAAAGAAAAGAGGCAGTTTTTACTTTAAAAATTTTTCCATAAAGCAGAATTAATATAACAATAGAATATTTTACAACATCAAGTTGTGAGAATAAGTTATAAAACCAACTATCTAAAAATCCATCTGTTTGTGCATACTATAGTGGGTTTCCTTAAAACAGGAATGGTAAGAAAATAAAAAATATATATTTAACTTCTTATTAAATCTGATTTCATAACTTCAGATGTCTAAATTATAATTTGTTTACTTTATAGAAATCTAAAATTTATAAAATTCATAGAACAATAATAATTTTAGCAGTTTTAACATTAATTTGGGCAGTGGAACAATACAGATATGAATGCAAAGGAAGACAGTCAGATCAACTAGGCAGCAAAATTATTTTTTTTTCCTGTAAATAAAAATTCACTGGTAGAAAGCAAATATCAATTTATATGAAATGAATGCTATATATATACACTTTTCATGAATATGGTACCATATGGCACTTCAGGATGTAGTATATTCAATTTGTGGCCTGCTTTGGAGCTGTCTTTTTCTTATATTGCCAACAAGGTCTTATCTCTTTCTATATCTTGCTGCAGCTGCCTCTTTATATAGATTTGGGACAAGTATGCATGGGGCTATGTATATAATAATTTTACTTATTGTTCACACACTTAATTCATTTCAAACATAGGAATCAATTATTATTTGTGAAGATAATCATTGTGATTGAGCATATATTAAATAATTACATGTCAAATAGTTAAAAGTAATAACGTTTATATATATAAACGTATATGTCTATATATGTCTATATATATAATATAATGAAATGTTGTCTTCCAACAGTTTTAAAATCTCTTTAGGTAGCCATGCATTTTTTTTTTGCAATGCATTCAAAAGCTAGTCAACACAATGAAAGTTTTGGTGCACCATTGTTATATATGGCCTTTGAAATGTTGTAGGGCTTACGATTCCAGTTTTCTCTCATCATGATGGTTAGAATGGAAGTCTTCCTTTCTCATTTCTGTTCCAGATAAAAATATATTTTGGGCATGAATACTGTGTATGTATACCAAAGTTAAAAAATTATCATTCAAATAAATATGAAAGCAAATATTTTACTGAAATGGAGTTTCTTCTGATAATTATAAGGAAATGTTCAAGTATTTTCTTAACAACAATACAGAAACTGTTTGCCTTTCCTTTGGGGATTTTTTCAACTTCTCAGTCTAGAACAATTAAATGCTTTTCAATGAAATGATTGAAAAATCGCTTTGGAAAAAAATGAAGAAAAGATCCTCTGCCTATCTCCAGGCATTCTACATATAACTCTTTTTCCCCAAGAGAACTAACATAAAACTGAAAATGAATACAGAATTCCTAAAATATTTAAGCCTATGCATCAAACAATTTCTATCTATGAAACCATTAATTAACTTCAGAAGTATTCAGACATTCATCTGTACAATTTAAAATTTTAATACACACACATATACACACACACACCATTTTTATCCATGCAGTAACTTCATAGTTACAGAAAGCATGATCTAGTATAAAATTGGGAATGAAGAAATGTCTGTGAAGATTAAGCTGTTATCTATCTTCAACATCCAATACTGGCAGCTACCCTTTTGTTTTGTGAGAGATTGAACTGCAATACTATAAAGTGTTAATAATGGGTGTTTAATGTTTGAAAACTGGTCATTTATTGCATTAGAATTTGCAGGCATTTATTCATAGCCCCAGATGAAAGAAAAAGAAATGATACAGCACTTAGAATTCTAAAAAAAATTCTAATGTCAAATCATTCAACTTATCATTCAAAATGGTCTCTACCAAGTAAAATAAAATAATAAAATAAAATACAGTGGCTTAAAGGAATATCAAATTTCTGTTTGTTTGTCTTACAGAATATTGCTTTTTAGCCACAAGACACATGCACACACAATTATATTTTCATTAAGGCAAATCATCACTTTACATCTCAGTCATGAAATGAGAACTCATGTAACTTCACCTGTCGTCTGTCCCATTTTCATTTTTAGATGAATTGCTTTTCTTTTCTGTAGTTTGTTATTTTCTATACCTGTTGACCCTCTTTGGTGAAAATACTGCCAAGATTTCCAAAAGTTAAAGTCATATAATGTAAGATACCCATTTTGCTAAGCCGATTTACCACCCAAATCTTACCTAAAGAGACTGGCATGAGTAAATCATGTAACTGTTTTTGTCTGGTCATGTATTAAAATATAGTGGACTGTTTGTATTAGTGGTTTAATTTCACAGACTCTCATAATATTGTTGAATTAGATTATTTTATCTTCATCTATGATATTGCTGAGAAATTAAATAAATCTCATGTTTTTGCATCTCACTTCAGAGAAACCAAAAGCCTATGTGCATCTAATACTTGTATACAATATTTCTATCATATACTGTACATCAAACATAGGCTAGCATGTCTTTTATAGGTTACATCACTAATTATAGTTCTATTTATTCACAATATGTATTTATGTCTGTGTGTATGTATGTATATATTTGTTGTATGTGAATAAAATTTCCAGAAACAAGGCTTGTTAAATTGGAATGTGAAGATGGATTTGATGCAAACTTTGTTATTTTTATTATACTCACTGAAATAAATAAGAGTTAAGTAAATCAATGTTTTATCAGAATATAATTAAGGTTATACCCATTCTAATGTACAGACAGTTGCAACTAGATTATTTAACTTTATTCAAAATATGGTGATATGGAATTTTATGCAAAGATCAACAGAAAATTCCCTCATGACTGCCTTATTGACAATGTTATGTTCTTTGGAAGCAATGTAATACTGATTTGGGACTTGAAATACTCCTGGAAATTATTTTCCATAACTATCACAAATATTGCATAGTGTCATGATTAATAAAGGGCATATAAGAACCATGGACTACATTCATAACACAAAACAAATTAAATATTTTTCCAAACTATGAGAACAATAGTAGATATCGTAAGCTCATTATAGTTAGAGCTGATTTTGGAAACTAAACATTCGTGATTCCTTTACATTAATAGACTTTCTTCTCTGTCATTATGTTTTGCAAAATGTATTTGCTGTATCAAACATTTAATTAAATTAATTAATTTAAATATAATAATTTAAGATCTGTAAAAATCAGTCAATTTCAAGTATCCAAACAAAGCTTAAAAGCAGTCAGTCGTAAGTATGTAGACAATGCTATTTGATATTTTATCTTTTTGCTTACCCATCATATCTTTTGCCTTCTTGAAATGTTTATACCACCTCCCAAATTCCTGACATTTTGCTGCTGAGACATTTGCATAGTAAGTGCTGTTCACAATAGAAGATATCATACTCTAAAAAGAAAAGGAAAAAGGATGCATATCACTGTAATGTTTAATAGAAGATATTTTAATTATTTGTTCAGTAACATTTCTGGTTGTAACACAATATTTAATTTTATTTTGTTAAAATTTAAACAATTTATATCTTGTGGTATGTTCAGCAGCTTTTGTGTTAAATTTACATATATTTTAACATTACATTCTATTCTATCTAAATATATACAGATGTAAAAAAAAGTAAAAACTATATAAAATATTGCAAATTTTATGTTTTGATATACAGTATCTGAAATTTATATCTGAAAGCTGTAATTCTATGAAATTAAAATAGTAACAAAATGTATCAGAATGGAATATTACTATTACTAGAGCTTTATTTACATATTTTTCCTCATGAAGAAAAAAAGTTGTAATGAATGGCCAACTTGCCTTAATTCATTTAAAGTCAACTTCAAAAATTCATTTCACTATCTTTAATGCATAACTAGATGATCTTTAGAAGTATTTCTAAAAATCTATTCCAGGAGGAAGATATGTTCTTTTTTCACTAAAGTATTCTTAATATTTTATACATAAAAAAAGATAAGGTACAGGTTCCCCTGCCAGTCATGGCTGATTCTAGGGGTCAGTGCTCATCTCCACTTTCTAGCTAAGAGCCAACATTGCCTGAAGACCCTTCCATGGACATGTGACTGGTGTGACTATACACTGAGGTGCATAGAATGCTGTTACTTCCCACCAAAACTGGCACTTATTTATCTACTTGCATTTTTACATGCTTTCAAACTGCTAGGTTGGCAGGAGCTAGGCAGACAATGGGAGCTCATCCCGTTATGCTGTGGCTCTTGGGTCTTGAACTCAAACCACCAATCTTCTGGCTGACAAACCCAGTTTCTTAACTGCTCATACCACTGCGCACCTTTATACATATCTATACATATGTATATATACATACATATATTCCTTCATATACAAGAAAACTATACATTTAACACATTAAAACATTAAAACATTAACATTAATTGAGATTAATCAACTGTCCACAGCTAAGAGAAAAGGAAACAACTCAGCCATTATTTCTATATTACTTTTACCTGAAATCTCACAACTGATTGAGTGGTTATTACTGTAAGAGTTTTAATCTTTAATGATACTAAAAGTGTCATTAAATACTTTTAATACATCAGAATACTTTAATGATACTAAAAGTGGTAGTAGGATGCATGAACCTGCTCATTTGGCTATTCAGTTTTAGGTGAAACAACAATGTAATTGTAATAATTGCAATGAATCAGTGGGATATGAGTTAAGGCCCACATTGTTTGTACTGCCATCTATCCTTATGAATCCATTAAAATGAGAGATAGTGTGTCAACAAAGTATGAGAATCATTCATGGGGATATGATGATACGAAGCAAGTTATTTTAGAAGCCTGAACTTGAAGAGCCTAGATTAAAGTATAAGGGAAATAAGTTTCTGCAATACTTTCAAAACTATTGTCACATTGCTGCTGTCATGTACTATCTATGATCTTATTACAAACATAACTTTAAAATATTACTATTAGCAGACCCTTACAAGGAAATACTGCAATTTTGTATTCTGTTTCATGCATGCATACATCATCTAACAAAATTAACTGATTAAGGCTTATACTCCTGCCATATTGTTAAAGGTTTTTATAGCTCGATTTTATAAACCAAAATCTTTGCTATATTCCCTTCAACTTCAAAATATATATACATTTAAAGGTTTGACAAAAGCTTAGAGGTTTTCAATTGTTTTTGTATTTTTTTGTAGATGTTAGGTTTGTAAAAATACCACTATAATTTGGTAATGGCTTTTGCCCTTTTTTGAAACATAACTCAGAAAAAATAATTAATTTAAATAAACTTCAGAAACCTGTCTGCGTATTTACTCTAAGTTCACTTGAGTTCATGTGACTCAAGATATAAAAGTACCCACATATAAACACACCCAGGAGCTGTAGTTCTTTTTCTGATTGATGAAGATTTGATCTGAAATGGAGCCACCTTTGCAAAAACACTACTACACTGGGATGATGCCATTTGCCACAGTCTGAACTTTCTTTTCCAGCCAAATATATTATTTATAATGATCTCTTCCATACCTCCACGGCAATAGGGACTGGATTTTTTCTAAAGTTCTTTTTTACTTCATCTAGACAGCTTTAAAATGCATTCAATATCCAGAATTCTACTCTTTCCTATAAAAAGAATAGTGTTATCAAAGTAATTTTTCATGTATGTTCTTACTTAAAATGTATTCTCACCAATCTATTTATTTTGCTTAGACAACTTTTTTTATATTTGATTCACTGTTCAGCAGTCAATGCTACCTTTTAGGTTGCATTTTCTTCATAAAAATCTGAACATAGATTCTCTGATCATAAACTGCTATGATTAAAGTGTATTGTTGCCTTTTTGAGAAACAACAGAGAACATTAATAGGTCAGTTCAATTATCTAAACTAAAACTGTTCATGCTTTGCTGCCAAATCAGCCAGCCACTACAAAATCTATTATCTGTGATTGCCCAGCTTCAGGTCAAAAATCCATTTATCCTCTATTGTAACTAAATATTCTCTTTCCTCTTTAATAATATATTAAGCTTCAGTCTTACAGATCTCTAATGAAGATTATGAACAACTTCATGGAATAAAATAGACATTGCACTGTTACAAAAATGTGCCAAATAATCCAACAGGCAATTCCAAAAACAGATGTTCTGAAACAAACTCATGAACAAAGACATTAAGCTATATCCCTCATATGTTCAAGATAATTCATAGTATCCTCTACAAAACTTTAAGAGATTTTTTTAAAGAAAAAAGGGAAATAAATAGCTTTTCATATACAATTGTCCTCACGTGTTGAAAGCATTCAAGCTAGATCAGTAGAGGGGCAAAGGTTACAACACCTTATTTACACAATTATCTAAATATGATTAAGCAGCTGATGAACAAATATTAAACTAGAAAATATATAGTAATTTCAGCTTAATTTAATCCTCTTTTAGTAAACACCCAAGACAATTTTTCCCTGCTAGAACAGTCCTGACATCTCATAAGCCTAAGAGTGAATAGCAAGAGATTGTTTTTGATAGTTATAAATATTCAAAAGAGATGCAGACCATCTGCTTTCATATTACAGGTAAAGCAAGATTGAAATTGTGACAGCTAGGAGAAAAACAATTCTTTTAACAAAGTCTTCCTCACCTCAAGATCTATAAAAACAGACACCAAAATCTGTTTATACAGGGTAAGGTGGAGTATGAAAGATGCAACATTCCTTTAACAGCTTATTGTAGAGTTATTCTCTATTATACAATAGAGAACATATTGTCTTATGTTCCATCTGTGTATTGTACTGTACTTTAGTGGTTAAAAATATGGTAAATAGATTATAAATTTAAATGAACCAACTTAGATATTTTTCCAAGAAAAATGTTATTTGAAATGGGTTCTTATTATTTCAGTTCATACTGTATCTGCTTTCTACCCAGAAAGTTTATATTCATTGGTAGGCAATATTATATTATTTTGTAACACTGCAAGCTTACATGCAAATAAAAATCTAGTTGTTTTAAACATTTTTTTTGTTTTCAGATAATGATCTATTCATACATTAATGTCATTCTTTATGAGAGGACATAATGAACATAATGAATGACAATACCTGTCAACCTTACTAAGTAGACCAGATTAGAAATACAACCAGTTAATTCCATTTTATTGTAAAGTTACATGAACAGAATCTTAAAACTACAATTCTCTTGCTGTGTCCTTTATAACCTGAAATTAAAGGGGGTCCCTTTTGAGCTTCTTGCCCTGCCCACTATCGAATTGTGAGCTATGTTATCTTTAATCTGATCATTCCCTAGGCAGTGTTTCTTGGCCATCTGCATGTGCTGTCAAACTCCCCTTCAGAGTTATCCTCACCTCCTGAATTCCTACTGGAAACTAATCATGGGAAGTAAGAACAAAATGTAGCTATATCACTGCTCTCTTATGCAGGTAACTCCCCAAGATCATCTAAAATATAACAAAAAGACATCCTATAAATCAGTTGTGCCTGTAGATGTAGTAGTCGGCCTTCCATTGGGAAATTTGCCCCTTATGTCCTGTATTGCATGGCTGGAATATGTGTGTGACTAAGGCACATTGTACTCTTGCTACTGTTAGAGGGTATCTGTATATTTGTTTTGGGAATCTGAACATTTTAGATGTAAAAATCAAAGCAGGAAAAAAATCGTGCCCACCTAATTTGCTAAGGGGTTGAATATTTTGCAAAACCTCTAAATTCATATAGTCTGTATAAAGTTGTATAAAATAGATTGTTCCTTATCAAAAGCAATTTTATACTACCACCATTTCCTTATTGAAAATATCATAGTTCCTATTTTGGAGTAAAAGGCATACAACAGTAAATCTGTCCTATTCACTTTGCCTGGAGCAGGATTGTTCCTAAAGCCAGATCTGAAGCATTTTTTTGAACCACAAAGGGGTAGAAGGGGTTGGAGTTAGAAGCAAATTAGTGTTTTAAGTCTTGAAATGCTGTTTGCTCTTGGGTCTACCAAGTCAGTTGCTAATCAGCAATTTTTCATGATCAGTAAAATTAGGGGTGAATTTCTGTAAAAATTAGCAAAGCCCAGAGAGCACTGCCTATCTTTCATACTCCAATTTGCATGGGAAAGAGGCATGAGTACATTTGCTGTGTTTATCTGTATGCCTTTTGTGGAAATTCTGTAATCAAACAATCTAACTGAGACAGGTCAAATGCATATTTTTTTGTTTGGCAAAGAGTTGTCCCTTAACATACTATACTTTTCTGACATGGGTGACAAGAGTTGCAAGGAGAGACTTCAGAATACACTAAGATGTCATCTAAATACATTATTGTGTATTTGTTTAAAATGTGTAAAAATATGTTTAAAAAGTAAAAACATGAATCTAGAGAAGAAACAACTCCATAGTTAACCAGGCCAAAAGGCAACATTGTGTATTCAAATTTGCCATATCTTGTATTGAAGGCTATTAAAAATTCATGTCTTTTTTCACTCTGATTACATTGTAAGCATTTCTCAAGTCTAACTTTGTAATGATGTGAGCTTTCTGTAGTCAATCTAGTAGATTTGAGGTAAGTGTGAGTCTTTCTCTGTTCAAATCTTACTCATGATTAGTACGTATGGAGGCTTGCCCTTCAGAGTGTCTGCTGCTTTTCTTTCATGTTTTTGGGGGACAAAAAATGTGGATGGAAATGCTGGTGAACTGGAAGGACAAATGAATCCTTTTTTATATGACATCCAAATATTCCTTGAGAATCGCTAACGTCAATAGACATGGGGTACTGCATCTTTGGTGAGATTTGAGTTCACCAAATTGATGGTACAGTCACATGTTCAATTGAGAGGAGGGGATAACATGGCACCTTTTCCTCCCCAAACATATCTCCAAAGTTCGCATATTTTTCAGGCAGTGCCAACCCTATTTTCTTTGCATTGAGCGGGAGTAAGTTTGAATTGCTTGTAAGCAATGCTGCAGTCATTTAGGGGAGGGAATGAGAGTGTCCCTTGTGCCAAATTTATTTATCATACTGATGAAACCACTTTATTTCTCAAGATGATGGGTACTGAGGCAGTTACATAGAGCATTATGAATTCTGTGTGATCTTTGATTGTCCTCTGCAAAGGAGCTGTGCCCTGCAAAATCAGCTCTGCTCCTCAGATGTAGCCATCTGTTAATCATTTCAACTAAAGTGGATCAGCAAATTTTTATTTCAACTAAAGGTGGCCAGTAAAGCTTCCTGAGAATACTGCTTTGAAGTCACCTAAAAGCTTGCTTGGTGTATGCTTTGTTGATTTATAAATTCTTCATCTCATTGCTATTCCTGATGCAAGTGCTTTTACCAGCCATCATCTGGCTATGTGGCTGGGGACCCCACAGTAAAGACATAGTTTTCTTTATTTCTCTACTGTAGATATAGTTCTCTTGGTTGCTCCAATTTACATGGGTTTTCTATGTTGAATTTTGAGGAGGTCATTAAGAGTGATGGTTCTGGGAAAGAGAAATGTAGATTCTTATCATTTTTCCCAGACTTAACTCTTCCAATTAGGTGCCTATTATTACATAACTTTGATACAGCTTTTATTTATTTATTAATTATATTTCTATGCCACCAAAATCTGGAGACTCTCAGAGGCTAACAAAAACCAACCATTAAAACATCAATTAAAACATTAAAAAAATTAAATAAAATAAAAACATTAAAATAAAATAAAAAACCAGCGAACCAGAGAGGTGGGCTTAAAAATATTTCATATATAAAAAAGCTGGATGAGGATGGCTAGTGATCAACCAGCCACCTCCAAGATGATGATGAGTCCCCCCTGGAGCCCCAGGCCATCTTGCAGAGCCAGGTCTTAAAGCCCTTCCAGAAGGCCATGAGGGGGCAGCCCTCAACTCAAGAGGCAAGATGTTCCATAGGGCAGGAGCCACAGCAGAGAAGGCTCTTCTCCTCGACCCCGCCAGTCAAAATTCTTTAGCTGACAGGAACCAGAGAAGGGCTCCTCTGTTGATTCTGGTGGGCCGGGAATTCCCCATCGGGGTGACACGGTTCCTCAGATAGCCTGGTTCCATGCCATGAAGGGCTTTAAAAATCAAAGTTAACACCTTGAATTGTACCCAGAAGCAAACTGGTAACCAGTGCAGCTCGCAGAACAAAGATATTATGTTGGCTGATTTATTGGTCCCTGAAACCATCCACGCAGCCATACTCTGTACCAGCTGCAATCTCCGGATACTCTTCAAGGGAAGCCCCATTTAGACCACATTACAGTAGTCCAGAATTGAGATGATGAGGGCATGAGTGACCAAGTGAAGAAACTTCTGGTCCAGGAAAGGGCGTAACTGGCATACAACACGAAGCTATGCAAAGGCTCTCCTGGCCGTGCTCACTACCTGCTCTTCAAATAGAAGTTGCAAATCCAGGAGAACCCCCAAGTTACGCTCCAGGTTTATCCAGGGTAGTGCAACCCCATGAAGAGATAAAGATGGAAATGTCCTAGGACCCAGACAACCCACCACCCAAAGACACTCCATCTTGCCAGGATTCAAACGAAGTCTGTTGTCCCCCATCCAGTCCTGAACAGCTTCCAGGCACCAAGTCAGGGCCAGGACAGCATCACTTGGGTCACCTGGGAAGGAGGTGTAAATCTGAATATCATCAGCGTACTGATGATACCTCATCCCATGGTGAAGGATGATCTCAACTAGTGGTTTCATGTAGATGTTAAAAAGGAGAGGAGAAAGCCCTGTGGCATACCACAAAGTTATGGCCGAGGGCTGGACCTCTCCCTCCCTATTAGCACCAATTGGGACCAGCCACAGAGAAAGGAGCCAAACCAGCGCAAAACTGCACCGCCCAGCCCCAGCTGCCGACCCAAAAGGATACCATGGTCGACGGTATTGAAAGCCGCCAAGAGGTCAAGGAGGGCTAGGATGGATGCACTATATAACTTTTCCAGGTTATTTGGGGTGCCTTGCCTCTCTTAAGTTCTTGGCCAGCCTTTCTTGAACTGGTCAATACAGGTAGTCTTGTTGGAAGAAGGAAAGGCTAAGCATTTAGACTCCCCTAATAAGGCTAACAGTCTTCATGAGGAGTTGGACCTTTGGTGTTTGTGCATGCACAGTGATTCCAAGCTGATCCCCTCTTCAACCCTGGCTCCACCCTTCCTTCTCCCATACCTTGGCTTACAACTTGTTGCTTAATCACCATTCAACTTTTCAACTGACTAGAAAAAAGTTACATACAATACATCCTTTAAGTTATGACTGTCATACCACCCCCTTGGTCATATGATTGCATTTCAGATATTTAGCAATCAGCTGTCATTTACAACCAGTTGCAATGTGATTGTGTTTTGCAACTATATTTTGCCATTTTCCAGCAAAACCCATCCTCTGGATCAAATAGACTTGCACTTTTGACCATGTAATTTGTTTAATGACAGTGATGACTCACTTAATGATCATCATAAAAATTATTGTAAAATCAAGTCTGGTTACATGCTGTCTTATTTTATTACCTCAATGATTTAAACCAAAATTCCAATCCCAATTGTGATCATAAGTCGAGGACTATCTATAAGGGCTAAGTCATTCAACTCTACATTGCCAGAAAGTAATTTAAAATCTAAAATACTCTATATGACCTTACTTTGCTTGGGCATCTGGATCTCTCATCTAACAGTGATTCTCTATATGGGATTCCCAAAATGGCCTTTGAGTTTACACATAAATTTTGATAGCTGTCCAGGACCAGAATATTTTCCTCAATAAACTATACTCCCCACCTATAGTTTCCTTCAACTGCTTCTTTCAATAAATTCACACAAAAGTCATTTGTGATCAGGGAAAAACTCTACCAGCCTGTCTGCCATAAACAATTCACATTAATTGGTACATGTCCTGAATTGACCCTGGTTCCCTCCAAATTTTTCAGCAAGCTCCCATGGGGATGCAAGACCACTGGCCGAGCTGCATTTTGTTGTACCCCAGCTGTTGTATCATGGGAATCTGTAAATTGGTCATTTATGCATCCAAATAACAAATGTTGGTATTATAACAATGTTGCTGCTTGGGGAACAGCAAAATTTATTGATGATTGGAGGTCATTCCTGAAATTCCTCTTTTTAGAAGAGAATCTAAGACTTGCATGATTGATATCAGCTTTATTCGGCAGATCAAAAGGAAACATGATAGATGAGCTAATTCTACTTTATTGTAAAGGTATATTTACAAAATATTACAAGTACAATTGAATTGAAATATAATTCTCTCACCATCTTCTTTATAGTTAAAAAACTAGGCAGGGTCTGTCTGAGTCTACTGCTCTGACCCACTCTTCAGCTGCGGGCTATTATCTGATTGTTCTCTAGGCAGTGTTCCTTGGCCCATTCTCCCAAGATCTTTCCCACATACCATTGTAATTCCTTATTTTCTGAGCAAAATATAAAAAGTGTTGTCCATTATTCCTTACAGATAATGAACTTTATCTTAGCACTAACATTTTACATATACCATATTAATATTTCATCACTATAAAGGAGCACTTAAATTTATAATTCTTAGAAGTCACCTTTACTGAACAACCTGTCCAAATTTGACCCCTTTCTCTCCTATCTATCAAATGAACTTTTAATGCCTGTTTTTTAATCCACTAAATAAAGCATGCAACATAATGCTACTTCTCACTTTATAAAATAGAGTTCTGGTTTCTATTTAAATGAAGTTTCATCTAGCTTCATAAATATTCACATTAACATTTATTTTCTTTCACTGGAGTAGGAAACAGATCAGGAAATTATAATTAATTATAACTTCCTTTATATTCAAACTGAAACAATGGCCAGGTTAATTTATAACATTACACCAGGATATTTTATTCCAGAGTTTATTCAACAAGTAACAGGAGCATTGTTTAGACTGCCCACTAAGTTGTAATAGGTAGATAGGTTCTTACTTGTTTGAAAACCGTTGACAATTTCAAACATTGTGAGAAATATCAGATACTTGAGGCTTACTCCTACAAAGTAAGTAAAAAAACTGGTTCAGGTTGGAATGGAAATGTATGAAGATAGCCCTGAAGACTGCATAGAGCTGTTAGAGCATTGAAGGGTTGTCAACATTAGTTGACAGCTTTTGGAGCCCTAGCCTGATGTTGTTGTTTTTAAATAGGGATGCATTGGGAGAAATTTTCTGGAATTTTTCTGCAGCACTTAGTCAGAGCTCACCATTTTCAACCTTAAATTCTCTTTTCCTGTTTTCACATTCACACAGAATTTGGTATTGTTTGGTTTGGTATCTAGCACCAGGCAGAATCTCAAGCCAATTCATACCTTTCTTTCAGCCATATCACGTTAAATTGGAAAACAGGGAAAACATTTCTCAGTTTACTTTTTATCATAGATATATTTGAGAAAATAATTCTCTGGCTGAGAATGGAACTATACTTGAGTCTTCCTGGTGCCAGTTGAACATGTTAGCCACCATAATATTGGGCTGATAATATTAGTATTATTAAAATGGAATATGCAAAATAATATGAAAAGTAGTATTTGGCTGAAAATAGAATCAAAAACATGGGACAAATCTCAGAGAAAATGTGATAATACTGCAGATTTTCCTTAACTCTAATAAGAGAATGAATAGAGGAAAGAATTACAATAAAGTATATATGACCCTAGTAAAATAAACAGAATTGTTCAGAAATGAAGAATGCACTGAAGTTGAAAGGCCAATAAATTTAAATAAATAAATATTTTTGCCTTTACAGAAAACATAAAATGTAAAGTCAGGATAATAATTGCTTGAGTCTTCTAGTTTGAAGTAAATATCAGAAGTTGTTCTTAATACAATGATACCAATTAGCCCAGTAATCTAGCTACTTTCATTTTCTTTTGTAATTTTCTGTTTGTTGCTGCCTCTCAGGTTGATCTCAGAATGACTGCCTGCCCTACCTTTGGTCAAATATCTTCTGAGTACTAAATATCAATATTTATGGTAAAAATTAGAAATGATTTTTCCTCAAATTAGTCCATAACTATTTAAAATATAATTTTAAAAAAGTTTACAGATAAATATAAACAAATTTAGTTTACAGAATCTGATTGGGCTGCTGGTCAGATACAGCATTTCTACTAAACTGTATTTGGTTTTATAAAAAGACATGTGGAAGACAGTTACAATAAAATAACACAAGGTTGCAATCTTGACAGTCTTTTGCTACTACATTACAGTTTATCTCTACTACGAAGTCACATGTTTAGAAGATTTTCAGCTTTCTCTTAGTTGCCAAGTCATATACTGTCATATATTAGTCTATAGGTAGCAGTGTCTTTGTGGTTGCCAAAGAGTATTTAATTTTAATAAAAAGTATTGTTCGTTTGAAAAGGAAGTCTAAAATATTATCCAATGAAGACAGAATATTCTGAGTAACATAACAGGAACAATAAAGTTTTTAAATTACAGAGGTGCAGTTGAAAATTTAGAAAACATAATTTGTCATGAGCACATTTCTCTGCATTTACATATCAAAACATTATGCAAAGAAATGTGAAATTAAATTCCAGTGTTGAATTTAATTTTTAGGATATTAAGTTCTTTTTATTAAAAGCAAAGCATTTGGACAAATATTATGAGTAGCAGGCATATTAATTTAACAAACACCTTCCTTCTTAGGAGAACTTTTGATGAGTAATATTAGATGCTGTTTTAAATTAGTTTCTATTTTTAGTATGTTAAATATTTATGATTGATGAGCACTGTATTTTTGCGCTTATGTTTTGGGTTTGACATTATAGGCCTCCTAATAAAGCAGGTTAAGTATGATATTCTATCTGAAATGAGCCCCTGGAACTCCTTGGAATCCAAGTCTTAAAATAACTGGGTGTCTGGAATTATAGCCATTAAGACTTCACTCCTTAAGTAAAGGAAATATGAGGAAAACAAAATATGTAATAACTTTTAGAAAGTTGAAAGAGCTGATGAGATTCTTATTCTTAAAATAATATTCAGTAACTCTGATTTAAGACTAAAAGAGGGGATGTTAATAAATAAGAAACTGAATGGAATTATACATTTAGGTGAAATAACAAATAGGATATTGCATCTGCATAGAAGCATATAGTGTACAAACTTTAACTACCTAATCTGAATGTCTATTAAGAATGTCTATTAATACCAGCAACTGCTTCTTCATATCTTACATAAAATGAACAGATATCCAAATTTGCATATAATGCTTTTTAAAATATTTTGGTAGCAGCTTCAATTTTCCCTCTGTAAAGTTATGCAGTCTCTACCTACCTACAAAGAGAAGGGCAACTGTACAATCTTTAGGTAAAATCTCAAAAAATGTACATGTGATTTGTCCATGGCCAGATCCTGCAACAATGCTTTATAGCAGAAATTTTAAACATGGTTACTTGTGAATGTGTTGGATTATAATTTCCATCACCTCCCAAACTAAAGGGCTATAGGCTGAATATTACAGTAGTTGGGCATATGATTTATAACATCTAAAGGGCATCAAGCTGTTTTATATCCCAAAATGCATATATGATATCATATCCTTTTAGACCAGCCAAAGGTTGAGGAAACTACAGCTTTATCTCTATACTGGCTGTAAACATTAACATGTGATTTTTCCCCTTCCCAATATTTGAATGAAGATTCTATTAGCCACTACTAGGTAAATGAATTTTGGTAATTAATACCCAAATATATCGCAGCCCTAACATTTAATAACAATTGGAGATAATAACAATGCTCCAGGCCAGCAGTAATTAAAATATTGTAGTTAACAATATTATATATTACTTTAAAGTTTTCACATAAAATGGAATCTGGGATTTATGAATTAAACCTAATAGCAATTAATGCATCCAGACTTAATAACTTGTAGGAATAGCTACATGCATGTTTACATGCGCACAGACACAGACATGCACTGTTTGTACTACCTGTTTGTACTACCTTGCCAAAATCTAAACTAAGACTCCAAAGATTGTGTTTTTTTCTGTCACAATAAATGGCATTGCTAGGACACAAATGCATGTGGTATACATGCCCTTATACTGTAAGCCATCCAAACTCTATATAAACCATACCTATAAGATTTAAAATATAAATTTATGCAAGGGTACACAAATACTGCAATATAATTTTAATTTGTAGTTCAGTATAATCATACTTAAATTATTTTAGTAACCTGGACAGTGTCAAGTTAAAATTGTTAAATTGATTAAATACATTAACTTTTAACACATTATCACATTATGCTTATTTTAAGAAAGCCATAGCCTAGCTGAAGACAGATTTAATTAGTATCACATTGGCAACACAAATAGTTACTATAAAGCTTTTATGAGTTTAAATAGTTCAAGTAGTAGGGAAGACATACTCTCCATAGAAATAGAGGATATTCTCCATCCATTCTCTATAGGAAGAAGCAAATAAGAAGTTTGTAGTATTTGCCTAGATATTTCCAAACAGCAATGGGCTCCTTAGAGTTATCACTCTTACCCATTTGGAAGCATGAGCTTGGTTATAACTCAGATGTCCTTCACTATCATGGATTACTGTGAATTTAACATAAATTTCTCATTTGCAAGATCCCTGATCCACATCAGTATGTTCCTTCTCCTCTGAAGATGTATTTAATAGCTATTAATATTGTAATTTCAACTACATTAACAGTTTGTACTGGGGAAGAAGATACTCAGTTTCTTTCTTTATTCCAACAATGTAATAAGCATAGAGAAAAACTAAGCTTGGGGTATATTGACTTGTAAGAAGACCTATATATGAGTCCACGTATATACTTGGAGGATACATATAAACCATCTTTAAATAAATACCATTATTTGGAATGCAAGACAATTTTTTGTGTGTACGTATGTGTAAATAAAAAGATAAAGGTTTCCCTGCTAGTTGTGGCCTACTCTAGGGGGCAGTGCTCATCTCTGTTTCCTAGCCAAAGAGCCAGCATTGTCCAAAGACACTTCTGTAGTCATGTGGCTAGCATGACTACATACAAAGGCACACAGAATGCTGTTACCTTCCTACCGAAGGTGGTATCTATTTATCTACTTACGTTTTTACATGTTTTTGAACTGCTAGGTTGGCAGAAGCTGGGACAGGAACTGGAGCTCACCCCAGTATGCAATGGTTCTTGGGTCGCAAACTTGAACCACCAACCTTCCGGCCAACAAGCTGAGTGGTCAAGACACATATATACACAAATACACGTGTATGGATAAAAAAAGCAAAAGTAAAATGTGTGTTGTGTGAAATTTTAAGGCCTGAAAGGAGATAGGGAGATGCAAACATTAATTTTTCCTCATTTCTAACCTACCATAGTTAGCTCAGCTCAGCACTGAAACTTTCTGGAAACTTTGCATGATTTTTGCAGAAATGTAGTTTAAAAAATGTAAATTGTAACAAAATTGGCATCTTAAGGATTAATTGATTTAATTATCATTAGACTATAGCATATCATGTTCACCTCATCAGATGTATGGAGTATCTTCATTTATATTATTAATAATCTTTATTATTAGTTTATTAGAATGTGGAAAAGTAAAAATGAACTGTGTATTTCTCTAATTTTTTTTTACAAATCCTTTGATATTGCATAGAATGATACTGACATTTTTGGAAAGGAAAATTTAAAATACAATAGAAACCATGTTAATTGAGCTCATATATACATATATTCTTGCACCACAAGTTGCCAATGCTATTTAATGTTTTAAAAATTACCACATTTTAATAGACAGGGGCAGAAGAAAATTTTACAGAATGTAAAATTTAAACAAGTGAAGAAATATTATTTAGTAACATGGCCATTATATTAATACATGCACATCCAAATTGACTTATTTTATAAGTCATTCAATTGAAAACATGAAATAAAAATGGGAAAAGTTTAAAATGTTCTCCCTTCTACTGGAACACAGACATTTTTCCTAACCAGAACTTTTTAACTAGAGTTTAAAAGATAAACTTTGACAACTGACCAAGGTAAAGTTTGTAACTAGAAATACTAACAACAAACATAATTTATTGCTAGTACCTATTCTTACTGTAAATCAGTATACCTTCAAGAGAATTGCATTTAAAAAGTATGTGAATTTTGGAGAAAAGTTACATTTACAAAGTGTATGTTAAGGCTAAGCTGTAAATAGAGGATATTATATAGAAAAAATGTTTTAAGCGTAGACATACAAAAAGATGTAGTGAATTTTGGGAAAATTTTTAGGGCTGTGAAGAACACCTAGAATTCCTTTGCAAAACATGTTAGCCAAAGTCAAATGTTTCTCCTTTGCAGAGATAATACATCCACTGAGCTTTCATCTAAGCTTTCCTAAGACGAGTCTCTTATTTTCCAAGTAAGCTATTTCCGTTGTGCTAAAATGCTTCCTGAAACTCTTCTTTGTAATATTTTGCACAATTTTAAGAATACGTACAATTTTCACATGAAAATAGTGAATTTTGCTGTTTTTAATTGTTCACTAGAAAATGAACTATGAAGTGAATTAGTCAAACATAGATGCATGGTTCTGAAACAAATTTCCACTGATCTTATGCCAGTGCCAACAAATACAAAACAAGGTTTTACACCAGTCTTGCATTTGATAAATATTTACACTACTGTATTGTATTGAACATCTACAACTGTCTATAGATTTTACTATCACTGCTATTGCTTATTATTGCTATTGTAATAACTGCAAATTTGAGAAAAAGGTAATTTGTCCTGTTGCCTTTCAGTATTTGTATAATAAAACTCTGACGTTTAGTACTTTCACATTTGTTCAAGACTAAAAAAAATGAGAAGTTAATTTAAAGACACCCTATTGCTGTGTGAATCTAACCCAGGCCTGAACCCAAGCTGCTTGTTCAGAAAGGAAACCTATTCGCTCTAGTTGTAAGGTGGGATTAGGATGTTTTACCTGAAGGAGAAGGCCCATGACCAGTGTGATACTTCTGGATTCAAGATTAGTGTTAAGTAGTGGATGGTGGCTATGGTCAGCTCTTAATAGTATACCAGTTAATGCTCTAATCAGAATAAAATCTGACAAGAGCAAATCATGCATTTATCAGTACACCACTGGTATATTGTAACATGCTCAATATAATACTGTCTTTGCACTTAGAAACTGCAACTAGTATAAGGCGACAGCCTGTGTTGGTAAGCTAGAGCTGCCATAATCATGTAACACTTATACTGTAGACTTTGTTATTGGTTGTTCATAGCTTGAGGGCAAATCACTGTTTTAGTAACAAATAACCTATATGGTCGGTTCTTATTTTCAGGGCCATTTTCAAAATCAAATCGACTATTGCCATTTCCCACAAAATTTGTCAATAATCTCCCATTACTAAGAAGTGGACAAAGCTTTGCATATAGTGTTTATTTTTGCTGCAACTCAATGCTATGGAACAATCTCCACAAAAATCAAATTAGTATGCTTTCTAATGGAAGTTAGTAAAATAGACTGTTTTAGGAAATCAGCAGCTGCTCCAGTGCAGTCCCAGTTGCTCTCACACGCTGCACTTTGAAACCCAGCTGCACTGTGCTTTGCCGCCACAGCTCACCATCTTTTTGCTGCTAACAAGGTGTGCCCAACTTTACTATGCTGAGCTGAGATTGACTTTGTATTACAAAACAAGAATAAAAAAGCCAGAACTAGTCCATGAGCTGCAATGTGCCAAAATAGCACTTTTGCAAAGAGCTGCTGGTAAGTCTATGGCTGACTTTGCACTGTGAAAAGGGGGGAGGGACTGAAAGCCACAATGCATTAAACCACTCTTTTGCAAAGGGCTCCTAGGTTGGCCTGCAATTGGTATTACAGACTGGAAAGATAAGAGTTATATGCTAACAGTCAAGTTGTAGGATAAAATATAACTACTGGAAAGAACATACAAAAATATTTGTTGTTGCTGATGCTACTGCTAATGTGGTTTTAATTTTCTACTTTTCAAAGTGACTCCAAACATTTGTAAAATTAAAGAAGTATTATTGTAATAAAAATATATAAAAATTATTGTGCATGTGTATCTATAATCTTATATTCCTGGCTGTTCTATAACTTGAAGCAAGTAATGTATATTGCTCTAGAAAACAGATTTGAAGAAATAAAATTCTTTCTCTATAAAGAAATGTACAATATCAAGCTTCAGACAATTTGACAGCACAAACAGCTGTTACTTGTTTCATCCTTCAAGCGTTGTTTTATAGTTGGATAAATGAAGAATCCCATAAAGAAAATATAGAGATAAGTTACATTATCTCAGCTATTTCCCCAGTGAACTAGCAAGCAAATATAACTTTATACAGCACTTTCTCATTAACATTTATTAAATAATGTATTAAAGGTGATTCAAATTTGAATTACAAATTTATTTGTAGCATTATCATAAACATTGTGTTATGTGATAGTTAATGCTGATCAATGTACTAAAAAGTGTTCTGTGTGTGGATTTTGTAATTTAAGGTGATGACAAATACATCTAATGTAAAGAAAGTTATATTACAAGGGCGAAGCAATCAGAACAAGAAACATTATAAGTGAATCTGTGCTGACTATATTTTATTTATTTACATTATTTATTTATTCATTTTTCATAGGTGGAGGATTTGCAAGATATTGTCCAAGGATCCACTACTTTACAATGCACCCAATCCACACCACTTCACAAATAAAGATCCCAGGCATAAGAGAATGGTACTTCTTTTCTTTGCCATTACAGTATCAGTGCCTACAATCTCAGAGAGGTAACAACAGTAAAAAATAACAAATTCAGGATGAAAGGCTGACCATGTACTCTTTGTAGTTTTCTGGGCTTTGGCAAAAGCAAAATTATATCAGTATCCTATACATTCTCTGATAGAACCAGTCAAGACATTTGCAGTTCAAATGAAAACTCTATTATTGATCAATATTATTTGCTTCTCTACATAATTGTGCTGGTATGAATATGGATCTGTACAATATACCCCATTTTATGTATGAATAGTATTTCTGTTACTTCAAGATTTATACTCTTGTTAATATTGCATACAAAATACACACACACAGAGATAAAATTAAGTGACATGTATATTTTAAAACAAGTGAAATTGATCTTATTTTAAAAAACAAACATCAATATATTAAAATCTCCAAAATGGACCTTTAAAAAATCAAAACAAATGCAAACTAAAGGTCAGGCAATAGTAAAAATATAGTTGGAATGCCATCAGTGAAGATACTCTGTTAAACATCATTACCTGGCATTAATCACATAGATGTGGAATGAAGTGATCCTTGAGGTAAACTGGACCAAATTATCTTGAACTAAAATTTAAATTCACCACTTTACATTGGCATAACAATGAATGAAGCAGCAATGGCTGAATAAATTCAGCAGATAAAACCCAACACCCTTATTTTGATTGGAGTGTCTGCAATCTTTTGGAAGTCTGTTTCATATGCAACTCAGTGCTCAGCTCAGGGCTTTTAACAAGTAATTTCCAGAACTATCTAGGATATCTGAGAGTGCTCCAGTAAGCTTATTGTTGTGTACTGCCCAGAGTCAACTTGGGGGAAATGGGAGGCTATATAAATAAATATTAATCAAATACCTCATTCAAAGGTATTTCTAACAATTGACAACACCTCTAGTGACAACACATCAATTAATATCCAGTCAACATAATTCCTTTACAGTGAATATAATCCCCACTCAACTAAAAATGCAATCCCTCACTGATCATACTTCCATCCTGTTTGAATTCACTCTTGTCTGAATCCAAGCCACTGCTATATTCTTAGGGGCTGATTTAGACACACACTCAGCTTCTCATCCAGATCTGAAGAAATATACTAGGCTCTCTGCATTTGAATGAAATCTCACATCAATACTCAGACAGTTTCCAAATTCTGTTATTTTACTGGTTTAAATATTAACAATATTATATGACTTTCAATGACAATAAATTAGTTAAAAATAATGAACAATACCAAGCACAATGCTTGTTAAGAATTTACCCATATTGTCACAGCTTCTTTTAATTCCATAACATTTTTATGGCTGCCTTCTCCAGCTTGCTGTCCTCCAGGGGTTGGATTTCACCTCCAATAATCAAACTCCCATCTATGTTTTGGCTGTGCTGGATGATAATTGTGAGAGCTGAGGTTTAACACAACCAAAGGTATAAAATTGGGGAAATTTGCTTTGTAGGAATACAAAGCTTTTAATTTTTTTTCCTATTCACATCCTACATACTGTTTACCTTAATATGTTTTCCTGCTAACATACAGGATTCAGTTCTAAATTAAAACACTCCCACCTTACAGAAATAAAATATACGATAGAGGAAAATGTACATTGGTGCTTAGGTAAAGCTTAAAGCTGAAATGAAATGAATTCTAAATTCATATTAGTGGGTAGACATTTTGTGTCTCCTTCTGCAATATCATTTCCTATTTTATTTTTTCCCCAGAAGACTCTTCTAAGAATGATAGAATGTTGTTATCAGAGACTTGGTCATTTGCAGAAGGCTTTCACAATTAGGCTAAATATTAGTAAAATAACAAAATGCATGAAGGTAGATAGAAAAACTCAAAAGAATGGTGATATGATGCTGCAGTGCTTAAGCAAAGGTTAATATATGATACACTGCAGTTCAAACCCAATTTCCAAGGACACAAAATAATCCTTTATCTCAGGTGGCTATTTGCTGCTTATTTATTCTGCAATCAGCTGACTATTTTTAGGTTCCAAACTTGTTAGGATACATAAATGTTGTGAAGGCATGTGAGAATTTTTTTGATCTCTACAGGTTATATGTTGCTTTAGACATAGTAGCAAGAAATATTCTTGTACAACTTCATATGTATTCCAACCATAAAAAGGATGTGCATACATTTTTAAAAGCCATTGAAGATTTTTGGTGAAAGAAAACTAAGACTGATCTTATAAGCAAAAGGTAGAATACAATTTTCATTACACTTGAGAAAAAGTGCTAAACAAAACATCAATTAGGTAAGAAGAGGAGCCCCATAAATGGGGCATATATAAATAAGATTGTGTTTGGTGTAAATGAAAGCATTAATTAGCTGTACTTTACTGATAAATTCTTAGGGTTATGAGTAAAAGCTTATAAAAAGCTAAAATAATTTTTGGACTCAAAATCTCGGATTCTCTTTTTTTGATATGTTGAAGATAAGAAATTAGTCTGCAATGGCAAAGGCTTTTTAATAACTTAAGAAAGCATGGTTTTTAAAACTCATATAGAGGGTTATCCTTTTTCTTCCCATGATATGTGTTATAAAATTATTCAAGAATACAACAACCTTGTTTGAAGGAATATTAATTTTTGGTATAAATTTATGCTTCATCAAACTGAAACCAGTGATACAAGCACACAAAACAGAATACAGTTCTTTCCAATGATATTAGCCAATGGCACTTGGCATGCAAAACTTCTCATCTAAATTATAAATTATTGCAAAAAGAAGTTTTTTCCCCAGTTTCTTGATTACAGTATCTTTCCATAGTTGTTAGGAATCAGGTGGCATACAAATTGAATAAAATAAATTAATAAAATACCTAAGTACAATGAAATTAAAATTCTCTATTTGTATTAATGTTGCTTATCATAGTGATTCTTAATAGATGATATGTTGGTGCAAAGTGAAATCCAGAAAACAATCTAGGCAGGGGACAAGGTAAATCATGGAAATTTTAAGCCTTTAAAATTTTCAGCAAATAATAATTATAACAGCAGTATGCCTATAAATATACAAACGTTCTTCTATGAAAAAGTTCTTTTATTTTATTACGGTAAGACCAAAATTGTTTGGCAAAGTGAACTTAAAATATCACAAGTTAAGAAGTACTGGCTTAGCAGATTTTCAGAATACTATTTAATATAATGAAATTGATATAAGGAAGATAGATCTTTTCATTTTCCATTGCAACACATCTACAACTCTGGACAAGCTACAACTAGACTACAGTACTTGCCAAAATAAGCAAAATATGTCTTCTGGTAATTAATTTACTTTTTTATTACAGTCTATACATATTTATTTCCAAATGAACTACTGAATCTAGTGGAACTTATTTCTAAGTAAGCATGCAAATCAAATATCCATAGATCAGTCTATCAATCTGTCTTTAAAATCAGCACTAAAGGGACTACCCATGCATTTTATCTATATTTATTTCTGATACTTGTATTATATTCTTTCTTTGGAATCCATGGAATTATCAGGATATTTTTCATTTAGACACAGAACTAGATGAAACCTTGTCAAATGTACAGTAAAGAACACAATTCTGCAGCGCCAAATGACTGTTCTTGTACAAAAAGAGTTACAAGCATAATTTTTGTTTCTGACTCCTAAGGATAAAAATGATTCTTATACAGTAGCCACAACTGAACTCAAGCAAAGTCTCTAGTAGGTGTTTAGGTTTTCTAAATTCAAATTTTCTATCTACAAGAACATTCCAAAAGAAACAGGAAATATAACCTACATTATGATTCCTGAAGATTCAACATTTGTTTGGATAAAACATCCATTTATTTCAATAACATTTATTAAGGAATATGCATTTAAAGTTGTAATGTTAAACATAAAAGTTAAGCAATTTTTCCAAGATAATTAAACTTTCTAGAAGCTGAACAATGAATAGTGTCAGAATCAAGAGAAAAAGACCAAGCTGTAAATCAGGAAGTTCCAAGTGCAAATCTGTCTCCAAAATGAATTAGGTGTCCCTTAGTCTCAAGCTACAACATAAGAATAAAAACAATCTTATTTTACAGAGTTGTAAAAGGGATTACTGACATAAAATATATGAACTTTGTGTTAAACTAATGTCACACATGCTTTTTCATAAGGTAATATTCCCAAATCAATAAGTATGCTTTACTACTATAAACTAATAATGTCTTTCAATCTTTAAAGTCAAAATCATTTTTCTTATTGTGAAAGAGACATCTGAATAGCCAGTAAGGTAATTCATACTACCACATAACTTAATCTTGATGTGATTCATGATGATCTAACCATATGAAACTTTTTTATCTGTATTTTATTTCTTAAAAGAACAAAATCTACAGAAGATTGATTATTTGACAACTGACTAACTGCACAAGAAATCAACTGGATTGACAGAAATAATAGAAGTTACTTTTGGACAAACGTTTATGGTTATGGAAAGCAGAATGAATTAGTTAAGGGAACTATATTATACATCCTGATAATGATCAAGAACACATTTCCTTCAACACAAGTTAAAATATGGGAGGAAAGGGAAATGTTGAACCTAAGACTAAAATAAACTTATCTGACTGAAAATATTTGTCTACATGGAAAAATACAGGAATTAAACTGTAATTATAATTTA
>JANHZU010006518.1:25469-35781 GCA_032468055.1 Acrochordus granulatus | reverse complement strand
AATCACCTGACCCTGGGACACTACAAACATTGTAAATACATGCTGGTTGCCAAGTATCCAAATGTTGATCATATAACCATGGGGATGCTGCAACAGTTATAAATGTGAGGACAAGTTGCAAGTCACTTTTTTGATGATGTTGTAATTTTGAACTGTTACTAAACGAATGATTGTAAGTCAAAGACTACCCATACTGCAATGCAATTTTTCTCAACCTATAGTCTTCCAAATACATCAGAAAACAAATCCTATTATCCTCAACCAGCATGGCAACAGATCTGGGAAGCCCAGATTCAATGGCCTTTGGGAAATTGTCACACCTACATCTAGACTACCTTGTTTTAATAATAAAGAGTCATTCTGAAGGACTCAGTGAAAACCTGGAATTCAAACACATTCAAATTCAGAGGCAAACTCACAGAATATAGTCTTTTCTTCCTAGCCCCACCTTGCCACATTTCTGTGAAGCAGGAAAAAAAACTTATTTTTTCTGACTACTAGAACAAGAAAAAAGGCCCAGGAATATATTTAGTCTACTGACTGCACTAAAATGGATATATCAAGCCTTTGTGTCTCTTGAAAGAACACATTTTTCCAAGGTGTTCCAGCTATCAAGGCAAAACTAATTCATATGCACATACCCAGAACTCTGATTCTCCTTACAAGCTGCTCTTTAACATATCAGAAGGTGTCTGCAGTAGCCCTTTTTCTAACAAATTTGTTAGTTGGAATAGATGATAGCAGGCTCTTGATTCTTTGAAATCAAAATTCAAATCTCCCACTGAAATATTTTCAACATAGTTTTCTTTTTGAGCCCACACCCTAAAAGCAAAACTACCCCCTATTTTCTCACTGTGAAGGGAAATCTTTCATGTCCCATAACACTGAGAAGTTGGAAGTGGTTCCAAAGACCATCTAATCCAACCCTCTGCAATATGCAGGCAAAGCAACTAAACAATGCAGCCTCCTTTTAAACATCTTCTGAGATAAAGAACCTCAGTCTCCATAGGTGGGCTGTTCCATCATGTGCAACTGAGAACAGGCTGCCTAACGCAGATGCCTTTTCCTCTTTGAATAAATCCACAGTGGAAAGTGGAGAACATATGTAGTTTGTGTTAGTTATACATAATAACAATATATATATAAAATAATAAACAATAGTTGTGTTTGTGTTAGTTACATGCTGCAATATTGCTAATACACAAGAAAATGCCACTACATTTTCAAAGTTGTCCTTATCTCCTTGGTACTTGTCATCTGTGGGTCATTGAGATAAGCCTTTTAGATTCCCCTCTGTCAACACACCAACACACACCCATGTGCACTTCAATAGATAAACACAGAGAAGTACTTTAAACAGTCGGGAATCATCTCCTCTATGATACAAATCCTAATCACTGGAAAATTAAAGAGAAAGGACAATTAAAGACAGCATTGGAAACAATGGTGCAAATCTCCTTCTGCAGGCTGAGGAGGATGGGAAGGGGAGGCATTCTTTGCCTAAGCAATGTGATTCATCCATCATAAACTGGGAAAGAAACAGAACAGGGTTATCTCGAATGGGCATCTTTCAGAACTGAATAGAAGCCCTTTTAAGAAAAATACATATTTTCTCCATGCTGAAAGATATGCACACACGTGCACACACGCACACACTCATTCATTCATTCATTCATTCTCTCTTTGTGGCAGTGAAAGAAACATTTGCCAGCTAAATCCCGATGGTCCGACTCTGATCAACCAGAAACCTATCAATTCTTTTATTCCTCCCGTTTTAAGAGAAGAGGGGCCAGTGGGATCGATCCCCGTCCCTTTCTGGCAAAGGAACCCCACAGAGACACACGCATACACCGCCCCGATCATTGGTACTCCGGCTCTGCCCGGTGCCAAACGGCTGGCCAGGATCTCCCTTTGTATCCAGCGCAAGGCAGAGTCGCATCTTCGCAACAGCAGCAGAGCCAACCGTCCTGCGGCAGCGAGACCTGAGAGCGGGCGCGCAGAGGGAAGCCGGGCAAAGGGCTCGGGAGGGAGGGAGAGGAAGGTAGCGAGGAGGGAGGAAAAGACCCTTTTCCGCCGGCCAGAGAAAGAGGCGCAGCGGAGGGAGGCGAGCGGCGGCGGGTGCGAGGAAGGAAGGGGAGGAAAAAGGAAGGAAGGAAGCAAGCAAGCTTTGGAAAAGGAAAAACCGAGCCGGGAGTAGCGGGAAGCTGGCTGGGGAAGGACCGAGGGCAGAACGGAAAAAGGAAACGTCCGCACGGGGAAAGCAGATGCGGATCGATGAACACGGACACCCGTACACACCTACACACCCGCCGTTCTTCCTCCGGCGAAGGCAGGGGGGAAAGCGGAGAAAGGAGAGGACCGGGCGTGCGGAGGGGACGCGCGGTTCCAAAAGCCCGGGAGGGGCGGGGAGGGCAAGCCGAGCTTGGCAGGAGAGGGCCGCTCCGCGGAGGAGGAAGAGGAAGAGGAGGAAGGCAAGGGGGCCCCGTGAGGCGACGGAGCGGCCGGCCGAGGTGGGGGGAGAGCAGAGGCGGAGGAGGAATCCGGATCCCGCTCCGCAGCCTCCCAGCGCCGGGCACAGGCAGACGCTCTCACCTGCCACGGTGTACCTGTCCAGGTAGTTGAGCACGTTGCCCACGCTGAGGATGGCGGCGGCGGCCACGCGGGCTCTGCCAAGGCTGGGAGCCGCGGCGGGCGCGCCTCGGCAGCCCGGCTCGGCGGGCGCGGCGATCTTGGCTCCGCCGGGCGCGGGGAGCGCGCCGGAGAGAGTCTGCACCTCGCCGCCCCGTCCGCAGCAGCCCCGATCTCCGCTGCCTCCGCCCTCATCTTCTTCCTCTTCGTCGTCGCCGGCCGCCGCCGCCGCGGGTATTTCCCCGGCGCCCATAAAAGCCGCTCTGCGGGCGCATGGTCGGCCGGCCCGCCGCCCTCCGGAGCCGCCGTCTCTCCTCCTCTCTCCGCGCCCGCCGGCCGCCTTTACGCACAGCCGATGTGCCCCGCCGGCGAGCCTTTCCGCGCCGCTGGGGCCGCTGAGCTCCAGGCCCCGGCGCGGTGAGTCGCGCCCCTACGCGGCCCCGGCGGGATGGACGCCCGCCCGCCGCTGCCCCTCCGCGCCCGGCTGAGCTACGCGGCGGGCCACTTCCTGAACGACCTGTGCGCCTCGATGTGGTTCACCTACCTGCTGCTCTACTTCCACTCGGTCCTGGGCTACGGCACCCGGCACGCGGGGGCGCTGCTGCTGGCGGGGCAGGTGGCCGACGGCGTCTGCACGCCCCTGGTGGGCTACGAGGCCGACCAGGCCGGCGGCTGCGGCCGCTACGGGCGGAGGAAGTCCTGGCACCTGGCGGGTAGGTCGGCTGGAGGAGAGGAGCCCCGGCCAGCGGGACGCGAGGGCGGGCGCTGGGTTGGAGGAAGCTGTGCGGAGGGAGAAGGGGGCAACGGGGGAAAGCGGGGGGCCCGCGTGGATCGGACCGAGTCGGGCTCGATTGCCAGCGCTGGCGGTCTTTAGGCCCGGGAGTGAAACGCGCCAGGAGGGCTTGGATAAAGTCCCAGCTTTATCTCCCTGCCAGCATGTGCTGTTTGATGACGGGTTTCTGCTGGGTGCAGCTATTTAATTTAGCTTGTCTCTTTCCGTGCTTCTCAGCCGTGGCAGCTTGAAGCTGTGTGGACTTCGACTCCCAGAATTCCCGTGCTGGCTGGGGAATTCTGCGAGTTGAGATCCACACATCTTCAAGCTGCCACGGCCGAGAAGCACTAGTTAACAGTCATCTGAATCTCTCCAAATAAATAGAGGTCATGCTCATGATGCTGGAGATTTATGTATTTCAACACTGTGACCAGGGATCAGTTAGAATGCTCCTTGGGTTTGTAATGATTCTCACTGTTGATCCCTCACCTATTTTTCTTTTATTTAATTTTTAATTCTGAAGATGAACTTTTATTATTACCGATGGGAACTCGGGCTTACAAGAAATAGGGACAGGGGAAGAAATAGGGGCATGTCAGAATACTAGACTTTTACTTCTGGGCAGTTGGTGGCAGGAAGACAGTTAAGACGTCTCCGTTGCTTGGCTCCTTGTATGTGTGGTGGAGAATGCACTGCTTCCCTAACATGGAGGCTCCCATTAGCCTTTAATAGGTTACTATTAAAGAGCAAAATCAGGGTTTTCCCCATGATGCTCATGAAATGAAGTTCATTTCATTGCCATATTGTGTTGTCAGTTGGCTAAATGATTTTTCAAAGCATGCAAGGCAAAGTCATGGGACTGAATTATGGATGCCAGCTAAGTGCAACCTCCCTGTTCAGGGACAGTCTACCATTGATTGTACTTTGCAGGGGGAAGGCACCAGCTGTGGAAGAGTTTTGCTGTTACGCTTCATTCATGTGCCTTGTGGGATGTTCAGCTGAATCTTTATGTTCATAAATGCGCCTCTAAATAACTTCTTGCTTATATGTTATAGCAGAGCTCTCCTAATACATAACAGCTTAGTTTCCTTTTGGATGGTTGAGCATTTTGTTTGGGATTTGATGAGATCGCAGCCCAAACCTCCTGGAGGCTCTCAGAGTATCTGTTGCTTTTTGTCTGTCCCGTCTTTGCCAAGTACATGCACAAAGCTGGTATTATTGCCCATCCTTCTTTTTATATATTTAAATGATTTATATGGCTGCCCATCTGACAACAATGACTCTAGGTAGCCTACAGAGTTAAAATCAACAATTAAAATAATCCAAATAATATCTGAGGTCACTAACAACAGGTTTCAAGGTTACAATAAAAACATTGGTTGGCAGTTTGCATTAACTTTCCAGCTCAAATGCTTGGATGAATAGCCAGATCTTGAATGCTTTGCAAAAAAAGGCTAACAGGGTGGGAGCCATCCAAATCTCTGGAGATGTTGATCCACAAAACAGGCTCTGCAACAGAGAAGCTACAATGCCTGATTCCAACAAGATCACATTGTTAATGGAAGGGACCCATTAACCTGCCTGCAAGAACTGATGAGTCAAGCAGAGAAGATGGGTGACAGGCGTACAGTAGTTTTAGGACAGTGATTTCCACAAATGAATAGCACCTTTTCTTGAAGAAGGTTTGCTTTTGTCAAATACAAGCCTACGGTCAGCAAACTTTAGTGGAGTGGCTCAAAGCTTACAAATTATAGAAATACTATGTTCCCCTGCCATTGCTTTCCAGAGTTGGGAATTCCCAATAACTATAGCAATATAACTTGACCAAGGTGTGGTTCATGGTTAGCAAAGCAAAAGTCAACACAAGAACTGTAAACCAATCCCATAGAATGTGCTCAGAACCCAGTAAATACAAATGTTAACATTAGGGAACCAACACAGTACAATATTTAAAACAAAGCTCTGGAATAAGACTCGGTGCACACAACATCCATAGTAATTTAAAACAGGTGTTAATCTGGAACTATTAGACATTATTTATTGAACAAATTCTATATGGATGCCCAAATCAGATAAGGATGTGTTTTAAAGGTCTTTACACCCTTTTTCTCCATCTCTGAATGTTACTGATTATGATTATGTGCCATTAAGTTAGGATTGGCCCCTAGTTACCACATAGATTCTGATTTTAGCAACTCCGACTATTGCATTGAATATTATGCTTATGGGATTCTCAGAGATTATTTGAGTAGATTCTTGAATTTTTTTCCAAGCAGAGCCAAAATACTGGAGTTAAAGCAGTCTTTTTTAAAAACAGCCTCCTGGGTTGGTGAGAAGAAATTTACAACATGCCTAAAAGCACCAAAATGCTTACCTGCAAAATAGACTTAATTCTTAATGATTTTATCTTAATTTTTTTTCATTATTTTTTCCTTTGTAACAGTGCAAAGAGCATTGCTGTTGCCTTGGGAGGGAATACCCTATTTAATTAAATAGACAAGAGATTATGCTAGCCACAAAGACCAAAGGCATTGCATGTTTCATTCTTGGTGAAGCAGATGCTGTCCATTGCCTTTTGCAACCAGCATTAGAAAATACTTTGCACGGATAGAACATGCTTGAGTCAGAAATGAGTGCAGGTAAACCTTGATTTACAACCATTCATTTAGCAACCATTTGCAGTTTCCACAGCACTGAAAAAAAGTGACTTATGACTGCTCCTTGCACTTACGACTGTTGCAGCTTCCCCATGGTCATATGACCAAAATTCAAGCTTTGGCAGTCCGCATGTATTTATGATGGTTGTAGCAACATCCCAGGTTCATGACCTTCCCAGCCTTCTTTTCACATACAAGGGAAATGGGGGAAGCTGGATTCTCTTAAGGAGCACTTGATTCACTTAATGGTACTGATTCGCTTAACAACTGGGGCAAAAAGATCATAAAATTGGACGCAACTCACTAAACAACTGCCATGCTTAGCAACAGAAATTCTGGTCCTAATTGTGTTTATTAGCCAAGTACCACCTTTATATACTGTTATATTAATATGTGTGATTAATATGAGTATCCTTTGTCAGCTTCATGAAGAAGGGATCCCAGGAAACCCTGACTGAGAGGGACATTTTGATCCTTGTCTCGTTGACTGTGTTTCTGTTTCCCTTCAGTCACATGCTAGATTCTAGGATACTGATTGCATTGTTCCTAATTCCTGTGTATTACACAAAACCAGCTTGTTGCATTTATCTTGGATTTTTTTCCCAGTGAGTCAGCAAAGCAAAGCTTTGGCAAAGGTCTCATCTTTTTGTGCTTGGATGAGGTGTCCTTTTTCTGCTCTGTTCATTCCCAAATCCTACCCAGAACAGCATAAACCGAATTTTGCCAATGTAAGCAAAGGAGTCTGACTTGTGGATTATTTCCTCCCAACAACCTGACACAGAGTTCATGGTGGTACATCTGGTTCAACGATGTTGTGAGGTAGGCTGAGAGAGGCAGTTTGATGTAGTGGTTAAGGTGCTAAATTGGCTGGGTGACTTTGGGCCAGCCACTCTCTCTCAGCTCAACCCGCCTCACAGGGTTGTTGTGGGGAAAATAGCAGGAGGAAGGAGTATTAAGTATGTTTGCCTCCTTGATTTACTACTAAAGTAATAAATGTGGATTAAAAACGAAATAATCAGGGTGACTTTGGTTCAGTAATCTTGGAGACTAATAAAGAATTGGAATTCAGCTCTTGCAGGGCCCACCCTTGACTGCTGTTTGATGGGTGTGCAGAAGGTTTGCTCCATGAGAACATACCAATTTTTAAAATCATGAGTGTTTTAAATTTGGGTCTCAGAAAGAGAAGTCACAATAAATAGAACCTGATTGTAAAAAGGTTCTGTAAGGTGGTTTTGGAAACCGCACATATGTTTGCTCCAAAAAGGTTGCTTGCTTGCTATATTTCTTCAGGATTGTTTGAGAAGGGGTATAGCCAGAAAAAGCAGCCTCCATTGGATTAATGGGTTAATTGACAAACCAGGCAGAAATCAAAACACTTTTTTTCCTCCTTGAGGCTTACAGGTGCCTCTCTGCATGAGTTACCGCCTCTTTCAGGAATTATTGGGTTAATGGTTGTTCATGAAGAAATACAAATGACAGATGGCAAATGCTTAAATTCTACTTGCATTTAAACCCCAGGGAGTAAATTATGTTGAAGTGCATGCTTATTTTAGAGTAAGAATAAGAATACATTTTAATTCTGAAATGCAGGAATGGGAACTTTTTCTGCACTGGATTGACAGAAGGTTTACAAGTTTGCAAATACTGAATAGCAAAGGTTAGTATTTTCTGTGCCTTTTATAAAGGTGAGACTTTTTCTTAAACCTTGGCACTCTTCTATGCTTGATCCTCTCTTCTGTGTGAGTGAATTTGGCCATAGCTGGGTACAGTATTCACATTTTATCAGTCAACCCCTACAGATACATGGCTGCATCCCTGGATTAACAATTAGACCGGAGATGGGAGGAACCACAGAAATTTTCTCCCTGTTATCATGCCCTTAACTCTTTCACTGCCACATTCCGCTTTAGTCAACTTTTTTTGTAACTGTAACTTTTGTTACACTTTTTGCTATAATTAAAACAGAATTGTAACTGCGGTATTCAACTTTAATCTGCATTGTTACTTCTTTTCCTTGCCTGAAGTTTAAAGGTTTGCTTTGAAAGTGTCAGATACAGTAGTTGTTCCCATCCTAGCACAAGAGGTTCACTTCTCTCAAGAGACACCATTGTTGCGCTGTGCTTTGGGCGTCCGTTGACCTTAATCCAGACCTGTCTGGCTGCAGGTCCATAATACACTTATCCTGCTTATTAATCCGTTTTCTGGGTTTGCTTTTGTCTTGTCCGTCTTATTTAGAACCCGCCTGTCTCCCTCCCTGAGAGTCTCTGTTTACTTTGCTTACTTTTGAATCACAGAAACTAGCCAAACAAGTTGGATTTGCCTGACATACACTCACAAAACCCTTAAACAAGATCATCACTAATTGAGTTTAGCAAGTTGTGTGAATGTAGCCGCTGGGGGGGGGAAAAAAAGACTGCCTTTGGGTGTGTTACTCTTTATCTCTTTGCGCAGTTTAAAAAAAAAGGTTTCCCCAGTCCAGTTGTGTCAGACTCTGGGAGAAGCCCGATAGCAATGTGCACATATCTAAAATGTTGTCCTGGAGGGCAGAGTGGGTTTAATCTCTATTGCCCAGAGGGCAGGCAGACCTAGTAGGTTTAAAACCTCAAGGAAAGGGGGTCAGGCTAGATGTCAGGAGGAGCCTCCTGGCCAGTGTTCTCATCTCTGTATGCGTATGTGTATAAATCAAATAAATACAAATAAATAAACCCCAGCAACCAAGGTTTGTGGACTTCATCTTCCAGAATTCTGCATGGCCAACAGCTACTCTCTCCAGAGATATGTACTGTGAGTCCTCAACTGATGATTTTAATAGAGCCCAGTCGTTAAGCACGTCACCATGTGTCCATGCCAGATTATATGACCTTTTTTTGCGGCAATTGTTAAGCAGTCGCCCCAGTCATTAAGCAAGTCTGTTTTATCCAACGGGTGTTTTTTTTGCCAGAAACCAGAAGTAAACTCTGGAAACCAGCAAAAAAAACACATCGAAAACCATGGTCACATGATCATGGGACGCTACAAAGATCTGTAATGCGGAATCAGTTTGCCAAATCACACAAATACTGTGACCACAAGGGAGGTGGGTGTAGCTTCAAAAATAACTTCAAAATAAGATCAGAAAAGTAGCTTTGGGGGGGACTGTTGTAAGTTCAAATAGTCATTAAGCGAGGACTACCTGTAGTGCACTGAGTCTTGACCTTAACAGCTTTAAGACGTATGGACTTCAGCTCCCAAAATTCTCAAGCCAGCATGAAATAGACACACAGCGTGGCCAATAGCTGTTCTGTCCAGAGAAATAAAGATGCTCCAATGGATCCTAGATTTGGATTAGATGACCTTGGAAGTTCCTTCTGACTTTATGGTTTCTTTTTCGTCTTTTTCCTAAAAGTGTGCTAACGGAGGGAGCCTCTGGGAAATTGCGAATCACCCCGTTTTATGGACACCGCCCTCTGATCTCTGTTTTTTGTGGTGGGATGCTTTCAGCAATATTCCTCAAAGAAAGAGGATTTGGATGAGAATATTTATGCTTCCCTTATTTAGGACCTTCCAAAACACTTGGATTTCAATTTCTAAAATTCTCATCCACTTCTTATCCATTGATAACCAACACATTTGAAGGGACCCTTTTAGGGAAGGAAGTCTGGCATCTTGAATTATTTATGGGCACATGTGTCAAAAACCTGATTACATCTTAGAAAGCTATTTGGAGCAGGACTTTAAAAAAAAACTTAAATTTTCATATTCTAAGAAGATTCGAGAATATTCAGCCAGGCAGATCAGTTGGAAAGTGGAGCCTAATTAATCAAATATAAAATGCACCTTGATGTAATTTCCTCTGTAATTTTATCCCTATTTCCATTAACTGTATTTATATTCAGTTTCTTTAATTCAATTATTTATCTCCGGAGCTATTTATGCAAGCATCAGACCATGCTGTTGTTGTTCAGTCACTAAGTCGTGTCCAAATCTTTGCAACTCCATGGACCGCAGCATGCCAGGCCTCCCTGTCTTCCACTATCTCCCAGAGTTTGCTCAAATTCACATTAATTGTGTTGACGATGCTATCTAGCCATCTCATCCTCTGCCATCCCCTTTTCCTTTTGCCTTCAATCTTTCCAAGCATCATCTTTTCCAGGGTGTCCTCCCTGCACGTGTGGCCAAAGTACTTGAGCTTCAACTTAAGTATCTGTCCCTCCAAAGAGCAATCAGGTTTGATTTGCTGTAGGATTGACTGGTTTGATCTCCTTGCCGTCCAAGG
>JANHZU010006517.1:18037-36752 GCA_032468055.1 Acrochordus granulatus | reverse complement strand
AATCTACAAGTAGAATATTGTTGTCTGAAGATTTGTCTGTGTGTACATGTGTGTGGCAACTGCAGTGGTGGAATATGCATGCACAGGGATTTGAACATACACAGCCTCATTCTTATGCAACCCATCTGACTTATACCTTGTTCAAGATGAATGGCAAATTCATAAGACAGGATAAGACTAGGTGGGTTTAGAGATCAGGTGTAGAAATTGTAGTTTTCAACCAAACAGTAACTCTTGTTAGCACACTGAAGTTTTATTTTGTACTTGTTTTGAATTATAAAATGTACAAAATATCTCTTTAAAACAGTTCCTGGAATTTAGAATAATAAGAGAAGACATGAGATCCATTTCAGTATATGATAAATAGAGTTTACCGTAATCATGTCAGGTCTTTTAGTTCATGTTTGTTTTAAGTAGATTTAGATTTATCAATGGCAGGATAACAAAGTTTGTGATATTTCAAGCTTTGATTGTGCGGTGCCAATAGATAGTAACCTGTTTATACTCTTTTGATGCTCACAAACCTTCAGATCCCAGATGATATTTTCAAAATATTTAAAATTAAAAATTAATTAAGATTGACATGCTGCAAACACTACTTTTAGAATCTATCAGGATACCACACAGGCTTCAGAGAAACTTAGGGAAATGATAGGAATCTGAAGTCTACTGAGTTACTGGAAATGTGCTGGTTGGATTAATAAACAATAGGGAATATAAGCTAAATTGGTAGAGAGATAGTATTGTTAATTTTACTTCTAGTAAATAAGTGTTTTATGATTGGCCATGCTCTCCTTAACAGCTATTTTGTGACAGTGCTCATAACATGTTCTCAATAATCATCATATGCCAACTGTCCTCAAAAGCTCCATAATTTAAGCCATCAAATAACCAGTGATAGGGAGGGGTTTTGTTAAAAAGTATTAAACAAAAGATATGGCTTCACAGTATACCATTTAACTTTATTCTCATCCAAGGAGGTGCCATATTGTACAGTAGCCTCAAGCAAGACAAAATGGTAAGGCAAAAATGTAGAATCAGATTATTTATTCTTAATATATTCTTCCCACAAGATAAATGAAAAGCACATTGCTATAGGTCTTTCTGCTTCTTTCCTCTTTCAGTTGTGTCTGACTCTAGAGGGCAGGGCTCATCTCCATTTCATAGCCGAAAAGCCAACATGATCTAAAGACACTTCTGTGTTGGCATGACTATATGCCAAGGTGCACAGACACTGTTACCTTCCCACTGAGGTGGTACATATTTAGTTACTTTCATTTTTCCATGCTTTCAAACTGCTAGGTTGGTAGGAGGTGGAACAACTAACAGGAACTCAACCTGTTATGTGGTGATGCTTGGTTTTGAACTCAGGCTGCTGACCTTCTAGCTGACAAGCCCACCATCTTAACTGCTAGGCCACCACTCCCCTTTCTGCTTACTGATCATGTTAAAGAGAGCAAAGAAGTTGCTAATGGGTCTTGTACCTTTTCCATTTATCCTTTCTGAAAATATATTTGGAATCTGTCTAAAATAATTTGATTTAAATCCACATTATTAAACTACATTATTCTGGTCATATATCCTTGCTAGCATTTGGTTTGTAAACACTGATGATACTCTGGCTTTTGAAGGTCACCCTTGCTGCACTGTTGTGCAGCTGATGTTAACCTGTTGCATTTTATATTACTTTAACTGTCTCTTGGTTCTCAGCTCAGCTCACTGAATCAATGCCCTTGTGAAAAGGTCAGCTAGCATTTTGAAGAGGCTTCCATTTGTAATGGAATGTAGTTTGCAATTTTATTCCACAGAAGAATCAATTTAAAGCCTTCTGCTGACACTGACATTGCAGTATTCCTTATAATATTAAATATAAATAAACCCATGGCACATCCTTATTTCTATAAAGAGCACCTTTCTTCGCTACAGAGTCCAAATTTACTATTTCATATAATACAGCATTTTTTATTGTTCTGTATAAAAGTCCTGTAATTCAATAAATATATGAAAAGATCCTTGCTGAAGATGACACATATCTTTAGTCACTGCAGAGTTAACTAAACGTATATTTTGTGGGATTGACTGAATATAGTTTTTCTGCTCTCCTGAAGTTGATGGTAAAACAGCAACATCATTCCATTATTGCAAGGTGGTAAGAGGTTGTATATGTTATAATGGTTATTATCAATTACTGGGCATTCATTATTTTAATGGGATAATGACTGTTATATGGGAATTTAAAACAGGTAGAATTATCATCTTATCTGCCTAGCAAAGTAAGGATATTGCATATTCCTCCTAAGTGATGGAATATAGACAGTGTTACATTGATAGCAACATATTCCTTAGATTAGAGATCCTGGCTTGCATATAATACTCTAAATGTGTTTAAATTAAAACTGGGCTTTGGCTGTGCGTATGCCATATGGACTGATATATGTGAAAACCAACTTGTACTATCTTAATCATTATGGAAAGTTGAATAAGTCATACCTAGGATGAATTTTTCTAACCTATTTTAAATCTTCTCTGTCATACTAAAACATTTTATGAAAGCTTTGATTGATAAAAACCATGATGGGCAATAGAGGCCAATATTTATGAGCCTATCTGGTAACAGATGAGGCATAGTGAATGGTAGTTATGCAAAATTCTTCTTATTCTATTTCCCTTTTTTTTGCTTAATTCAAAGCAAACTTACTCAACTTTCTCTTGTTAACTATTGCTTACTCATTTTCTGTGTTTTGCACATCTTTTTACCCTGAAAGGAAAAGTGCAATAAGTATATATGATCAATTGAAAGACCTAATTCTTCAATTTAATTCTAATTGTGAATTAGATATAATTCCTGTCTTGTTTCTTTTTGCTGGTTATAACTTTTTTTTGTATTTATTTTATGATTTTGTCATATTTTAATGCATTATTCTTCTAGTTTAGGATGAGCAACTAGCAATATTAAGGTCCCATGCGTTCTGATCAATGATAATCAGCCATTGTTTTGAGGTTGGAGACATGTGAAAATGATGTAAAAAAATAACTAAGACAGAAACAACCTCCTGTCCAGCTAGAAACTCTAGTCCTATTACCTGTGTAGCAAATATCTCCAAAGTAGGAAATAAGGCTGTTGATAATTTAAAAACTGACCCACTTTCTCCACCTCTTTTTATGGGACTGATTTTATATTTTTATGTAGTACTTTTGAATTATTGAAATGTTGGTGCCTTACTCAATTTGCAATTGGGGCAGTTCCAGCTGCTATTGTTAAGTAAATCCTGTATGGTAATTAAGCACAATGTCACATGATTGCATTTGTGATCTCATGTCAACTTCCCAATTGATTTTGCTTGTCTGAAGCCAGCAGTGAAAATTACATATTATGATCACATGACTGTGCAACACTGCAACAGCCATAACTATGAGCTAATTGCCAAGAACCCAAATTGCAATCACATGTTCATGAGGACCCTGCAGTGATTGCATCTATGAAAACCAGTTGTAAATTTCCTCATTTATCCTGTCACTGAACAAATGGTTGTTAGAAAGGACTGCCTGTCCTATACTGGTTACTAAAAATAAATTACATTACTTAATTCACTTCTATGAAATTCTAAGGTCTTGGTTCCTGCTTATAAAACTATAACCAATTTGGGTGCAGGAGATAATTTCTGTTAAATAAATATTGGCTGGAGAGCTGATGCTCTTCTTTCCTGTTCTGTTTCAAGGTTGCTGGCACACACAAGTAAACACAGCACTCAGAAGCTGAATATTTACTTTTGTTTAAGCAGATAGCAGCAGACAGGAATGTAATTCAAATGCCTAGCAGAGAGTGCTTGCCTGAAAAATGCCAACCCAGTCCAAGAAGCAACAGCATAGATCAAATATATTCCAAGAGTCACAGAAAGCCAAACCAGGTTGTCAGCCAATCAGAGGGTCACAAACTAGAAGCAGGAACAAGAGTCATGAGTTGGAAAGCTGAACAGTTGTGTCCAGAAGATTGCACCTTGAATGAGCTGAAGCACTAGGTTAGATTGTTGTGAAGAAAGTCTCTATGTGGTCACTAAGAGTCAGCAAACAGTTGGCATGTGATCATCATCATCATGTAGCTCTATGAAATACTATCAAAATATATCTATGAATATTCTCATTAATCCAGGTCATGATAAATAGTAACAGTTTGCAATTTTTTTCAAAGTTCCTTAAAAAGGCAACTGGACATTAATTACAAGGTGTTATTAGAATAAGATGACCAGTTGTCTTTTTAAGGAACTTCAACAAATTTTTGCAGTTTTTACTATTATCACAATATAATTATTTCTGTCATGCTTTTGATAAAGCTTATATTTTAAACATTAGAGTGATTTGGTTTATTGTATATATTTTGGGTTTATTTTTTATTATTAATAAGCAAATTATTGCTTATTTTCAGTAGATTATACTGAACATCATGAAATATGATAGAAAAGTAACTTAAATCGGTTATTTTGTTAGCCGCCGAGATTCGGCAGCATATAAATAAAATAAATAAATAAATAAATGTATGCTCTATCTGCAGAAATTTTTCTATATATTGCGTTGTATATGTAGCAGATAGATAAGTTAGTTTAGCTTCTTTCAAGAAATCTTATTATCCAAACTATAGTATGCATACATATATGTACATAGTCACACATACAAATTCAACCTTTCTTGTTTTTTCACTTTAGTGGGAGAAAATAACACTTCCATTTATGATTATCTGAATAATTTGCATATATAATTATTTTATTGGACAAGCAGAACCATTCATAAAAGTAAATGTATAGTTATCCAAACTGCATTTCAGATTCTAGTCATATTTATATTGGCATGAATATGTATATTAAGGTTGTTAATTTTAGCCTTTTTGGTTGCATCTGTTGTCTCCTATATATATTTTATGTTGGAAGCAAGGTTTCCTTTCTATAAAATTGTAATTTAATGGTCCCACAAGTGCTAGTTATTTTATTCATACTCTGAAAAATGTTTTCAAGGTATACTAAATGCAGAATTACTGGCGTGTGAGCATATATTTATGAAAAGTGTAGAACTGATGAAGGCATTTAAGATACTTTTTCAGAGAGTGAGATATGAAATTAGAACTATTGGTAAGTACTAGGTAATCATGAGATATTTTGTTTAATCAAATGGATGTAAGACAATTTATCTGCACATTCGTGCAGCAGATGAGAAGTAAATTTTACATGCCAGTTTTGGTTCTTCAAAATTGTGCTTCAAAATACAAAAATTTATGTATTATGCAGACCCCATCTCCAGGCTTCAGTTGTCAATGTAAACAAAGAATTCTAGATAGGCCCATTTAATTTGTATTTATTGGTTTCTTTCTACTTCTACTTTGTACTTGGCATTAAAGTAAAAGGATTGTTAATCTCAAACAATGATATAAAATGACTGAGTTCAGCTTGGCTTTAGTTCAGTTTTCACATGCCAGATTTTGAACATTTTCTACCATTGTCATCTTTCTGGAATTTTAGAAGCAACATTCTGGGTTAGTGAAATAGAAGCTGTTTTATTCAAAATAACTCACATCTTCCAGTTTATTCAGGATTGGTCTTAGTTCACTCTGATTACGTAAATGGTCTTAGTTTACACTGATTCATGATTCACCAGAAAACAAAGTCTAAATCCAGGAGCAAGATACTCAATTCTCCTCCTCCTCCTCCTCTATTACCACCACTATCTATCACCACTTTGGGTATCAAGAGAGAATCAAAGTTCTGGTTCTAAAATTAATTAGTTAAACAAAAGAGCAAAAATCACTGAAAAACAAATCTAAACACAGGGGTGATTTAAGGAAAAGTTCCTTTCATTCTGCAAATAGTGGGATTAGTTTAATCCTGGTTGTGAAAACAAGACAAATTTAGTCAGTCACCTAGAGAAAAAATGTTCTTGTTTTTCTAGCATTTTGGCATTATATTTAAGTGGAAAATTGCTTTAACAAGATTTGTACCTATTTTGCTTACTTAGATTTGTAGCTCACATAAGCATTCAACAGTACAGAAGAGATAGCTATGTTTTATTGTGAATTGTCTTACTATCTGCATTAAAAATAATCTTATTCGTTTTGATAAATCAGTATAAAATAAAGGAAGCATTTCAATGCCTGGAAAGAGATGTATAATAGTTAAAATGTATTTCCATGAAACAAGTTTTGTCATCATTTGCAAAGAGGCATTTGCCTGATTTATAAGCATTTTTAATTTACCATATACAATTTTGTTAATGTTTCTAGATGCCTTCTTTCTGACATTGGTTTTTATAATTTGATTTGATACTTGTGTTGCAGTAGATAAAAATGAAAGGATTAATACTCTGCTACTTGGTCTTATTCTTTGATTCTCATTCAGGTCCCTTTTCCATTTGTTTTCACAATATGGATAAGTAATAGTTAAATCTTTGATATCCATCTTAACATGTCTTCTGATATACCGTTTTCCTTTATTTATTTATTTGTATTCCACCTTTATTATTTTTTATAAACAACTCAAGGTGGTGAACACATCTTCCTCCTCCTATTTTCCCCACTCCTATTTTTTTGGGCTGAAAAAAAAAGAATGGCCTAATGTCACCCAGTGGACTTTCAAGCCTAAGGTGGAATTGGAACTGATGGTTTCCAATTTCTAGCCTGGTGCCTTTATTATGGGAATGACCATTATTTTACTTCACTTCACTCATATCTTTATAGCCTTTCTGGAGTTTTGTATCAAATATTTTATTTTTTTACAATGAATAATCCAAGTTGTTTATAGGCTATGGATTACCATATTTAAATATTTTCTACTGTATTTTACACCTGTTCCTTTTCTCTCCCCAAATTGTTTTGAAAGCTGGATGTTCCTGCTGGATAGTTTCTTATGCTGTATGCATTTGGGAATGAGGGAAGAGGTAACAGGACAGGCAGATGGATTTTGTCATGCTGTTCAGTTGGAGTCAGTGATACTTACATTTCAGCCAGTTCACTAATTATATCCTGACATTATAGCCTGCTAGATTAAGGAACTTGTAGAACTCTAGTAAACAGCATTTGTACATATCGTTATTTCTTTTCTCTATTTTCCATTGTATTGTCTTTCCTGATAACAAAAAGAGAATTAAGTTTGTATTACCTAACTCTGCTTAATATGTTAATATTTTAAAATTAAATATTTCTAAATTAAATGTTCACTCTCAAGAATACTAATCAGGACTGGACTTGGTTATTATTTCAATAGGAGATTACTAGGACTGTAGTCTGGACAGAGAAAGAATAATAAAAATATTCTGGAAGAAGGTAATAACAACTACTTCTATAGTATTGCCAAAAAATTACATGAAATTGTCCTTATGATCAGCAGGAGTTGAAGTTTCTTTCAGGGAGATATTACCTTACCATTTTTTTATATTCCTATTGACTGTGGATTTAATATTGCAAATGTATACACATCTGGCTTGATCTATAAATTAGTGTATGAACCCAGAGCTGGAGACTTTACTGATTTATTAATCTGGAAGTTTATAACAGTAATGAGCTTCCTCCAAAGTTTTAGAAGATTTCTTGTGCACAGGGACATATTCTCTTCTAGACTTATTTTTAATTAGGCCTCTGAGGACTGCAGGAATGAGATTACCCATAGACTGAAGGTTACTTATCTTTCCTGATGTATAGTGGCATGAATCTTTAAGGAACCTCTCTAGTTTATGAAGTGGTTCATTGATCCCAAATCCAAACAATGAAGAGCCGATCCTATTCGCTTACAATAAAGTAAATCATATACTATTCTATTCTTAATCCTGGCCTCAGTATAATAGGCTTGGAATTCAAAAAATTCAGGCTGCAGGTGTGAATTTGTATCCAAATCAATATTATCTGTACTTAGAAAAACATGTAATTTAAAATTAATGGACATGATAATTTGCCCTCTTTTCTTTACCCACTAAATGTGCATTGCAAGAGCAATGGTCTTCTGAAGTAACATTTGTGAGTCAGAGAATGACAGGATAAACAATAAGGCAGTACAGATACTAAATGCATTAATTAGTAATAATATAAAAAAAATATCAGACACATCATACAAAAAGTCAACTCCCTAGGCTCTAATGCTGGAAAGGTAGAAGTAAAGAAAAGGATGACCAGAAGCAAAGTGGATGGATCCAATTACAGTTGTGATCAGATTCATCTTCAGAAGACCTGATTGATCAGGTTAGAGATAGATTGTCTTGGAGAAAATCTATGTGTTTGCTATTAAAATCTGTGTGGTTGATATTAACTTGATGGCAGATAAGCAATCAATATTTGTAAAATATATAAAACACTTTTAAAACTATGAAAGTAGGGAGATCATCTAAAAATAGATTTGTCATACTTTTAAACAAAAGCAGAGAGAATTTTAAATGGAAATGTTTTATTATGCCCATAGTTCTGGGTGAAAAACATAAAGCTTTTAATGGACAAGTAGCTTCCAATTAGGCTTTTGTTTAGGCAAGCATAAATGTACTGTAGACTTGTAATATAGGAATATATACCTATTTTTAGCTTTTCTAAAATGCACGGAAAACCTACACATGTATTTAAGGAAACAAACTGTTTTACTTCAGGTGGAAAAATGACCACCATTGTCATTTAAAGTCTCATTTTTTAGAAAAAAGACACATGTGATATCTACATTTGATTTACATTAATAAAATACATTCCATCAGATTATGATTTAAAAATTCATAATTCAGGACACAATATGTATGAAAATATGAATTTATTTAGATGATGAAAAAATATCATATTATGGTTCTTCACAGGAAACCAAAAAGAGGTAAGCTATAGAAATAAGCAGTTTTATATATTTATGATTTTGCATAACGTTAGATTTGAGTTAAATGAGTAATTTTTGTTGTTAAGTTGAATCCAATTCTTTGTGACCCCATTGAACACAGCACAGCAGGCCTCCCTGTCCTCCAATACCTCCCAGAGTTTGCTCAAATCCATGTTCATTGCATTGAAGATGTTATCTAATCATTTTATTCTCTGCTGTCCCCTTCTCCTTCTGCCTTCAATCTTTCCCAGCATCACAGTCTTCTCCAATGAGTCCTCTCTTCACATTATGTAACTAAAGTATCTAAGCTTCAGCTTCACTATCCGTCCTTCCAATGAACAATCAGGATTGATTTCCTATAGGACTGACTAGTTTAATCTCCTTGCAGTCCAAGGAACTCTCAAGAGTCTTCTCCAGCACCACAATTCAAAGGCATCAATTATTTGGCATTCAGCCTTTCTTATGGTCCAACTCTCACAGCCATACTTTACTACTGGGAAAACTATAGCTGTGTACAGACCTTTGTTGGTAAGGTGATATCTCTGCTTTTTAATATGCTGTCTAGATTTGTCATAACTTTCCTCCCAAGGAACAAACATCATTTCATGTCTTCACTCCATCTGCAGTGATTCTGGAGCCCAAGAAAATAAGATCTGTCACTGCTTCCTTTTCTTCCCATACGAGTAATAGCTTCAGGGTATTTTTTTGCTGACTGTGATTTTTCTGGAATAATTAGTTCATCAGCAAAACAAGACCAAAGGATCAACACAGAACACATTTTAGCCTAATGCATTTTATGGCATTCAACTTATTTATGTAGAATTGGGAAGAAATATAAAATACCTAAATGACTGAAAAATGGGAGACATAAATCTTTCAGTTCATTGTAAGAGGATATATTCCATTGTACTGGACAACTTACTATTTTAAAATGAACTGTTTGTCATTGTTACCAGTGAGTAAATAATGGATTGCTGTCTTGCACCTTCAAATTGCCAATTTAGTTCTAGCCTAAATTCAAAGCTAAAACAGTTTGGAACTTCACAATTTGAAGCACTTCTGATTATGGAATAGTTTCTCATAGAAGCTAAGTGATGGTCTAGCTATTCACAAAGGTTCTGGGATATTGATGGTAGAAGATGTCTCTGCATTGTATTGTATCCATTTTTTTGCATTGTCTTTAATTGTTTAATGTTTCCTATTGATTTCACCCACTGTAAGAACTACAAATAGATGTTCAGGAATTAAAGATCAAGTCAGCTTTTGGTCACATAGTCATTCAGCAGAAATTGGAAGGAACAGGTATGAGTTACAAGAATCATTATAATAATAATCAAAATACAGACGAATCATATCTTCACAAAACATATATCATGGAATCAGTCAAGGATGTTTAGTTTTTACTTTTACATTTAATCTGGTTTTTGAATCCTTGGCTTTTCTTATTAGACAATCCAGTGTCATTCAAATTTCTGAAACTAAACCCAAGCTGTTGTGGTTTATTTGGGGGTTTATTAATGATCATGAAAATGTATTTATTGAATAAATTTATATTCTGCCCATCTCACTGTCCTGAATGACTTTTGGTGGCAATTATTTACTTAATTCTGAGGAGATTACAATAAATTAAATGTTCTAGAAGTACCACAGATTGAAGCAAATCTATTATTTTGTCAAGCTTCTCCTTCCCTCCCTCCCTATTTCTTTAACAGCCACTTTGAGTGGCTGTTCTTTGTTATTTTATAGCATTTAGATGCATGGTAGAGTTTTCTGACATAAAAGATTTTTTAAAAATAGGTACATAAAAGATGTTTGTCTTAAATTTTCGAAGAGTCTACCATATGAAAATAATGGCGTTGAATACAGACACTAGTGTCCTTAAAAAGGACTACATGAATATATTGCATTTAAAACATTTTAAATGTTAAACCATTTTAAATATTATACCTAACCTGAGCTATGTCCAAGAAAGCACTTAAGCATTTGAGTGATCTCACTGGATTTATTGAGATAATTTACATATTTTATATTTTGCTGAAGCAAGCATTAATGATTTATAGTTGTTTCTATAATTTCTGTTCTCTTTCTTACTCTTTTGTTCTCTCTCCAACTTCTCTATTTTTAAATGATTTGTTCCATTTTGTACTATCTCCCTTCAGTTTCTTAAGGGTACCTTTTCTTCATTGAAGGGTTGAAAAATGTTTATGCCTTAATTAAACTTTTATGGCATTTGACATTCCTGGATCTCTGAATAGGTGTAGTGTGTTGAAAGAAATCAAAATGGGTTTCAGCATCTGCAGTCCATAATATATGGCTACTTCATTACAGATGACAAAATGCTACCTATTGCAAATGCTACTTACTGCAATCTGTCTGGTAATAAGTCAACATGGAATGTTTATTTTCATTTAGGGAAAAGGTAATAAATCTGAACCCTCTTTAAAGATCTTGAAAGAATTGTAGGATCCAAAAAAGATTCCAGAAACACATTATTTTTTGTAAAATATTTCACACAAATTGTATATTTCATGATAATCTCAAATATTCTTTAACTCTCCAGCCTATACAGTTCTTGAATAATGACTTTTTAAAAATTATATTTTCCTCTTACAAACAAGTCCTTCTAAGCTAATCTTTACTATTTTAGAATGCAACAACCTCTGTCATTTTTAAAATCAAAATACTTTGCCCAAATCAAACAATATTCAATATCTTAACACACATTAAAATTTTTGGAAGAGTCCTCATAAACTTTGACATGAACTATATATTATATGAATGACCTGAAGAAAGAACAAAATGTTAGCAATCAATATTTTAACAAATACATTGAACGGAAAGAAATTTTTGTCAAATATTAGGGTAATTCAACTAAATAATTGTAGCTGTTGAATACTGAAACAAATTGCAATAGATTTTCCTGTACCAGCAATAATTCAGAAGAGGCTAGTCAGCCAGCCATCTCAGAAGAATCAGTATCTTCTTTCGCAGAGCTACATTGGTTGGAAGGTTAGGATAGGCGGGGTTTCCCCACTTTTTGACCACAATTGGTCCAGGATGCAGAGGTGTGCATAGTGATGTGTGCCCCTAAATTACCCACATTACTCCTTTGTTGTGCAAGCTGCACTGGCTTCCAGTTTCCTTCTGGGTGCAATTCAAGTGCTGATTATTACCTTTAAAGTCGTATATCATATGGCACAGGAGCAGGTTATCTGCAGGACTGCCTCTACTTAAGGACATCTACTTATTTTACTAGATTAGACAGAGTGGGCATGCTTCTAGTCCCTCCCTTTAGACATTGTCATCTTACTGGATCTAGAAAGTATGCCATTTCTATGTAGTCCACCTACTCTTCTGAAAAGCACTTAAGCTTTTACCCCAAGCATTAGGAAAGGATGGTACTCATGAACGTTTTTGTGCTGAAGGACTGCTTGTTAAAGTTTATTATGATGCCAAGTATTTATTATTTGTGTTTGTGTTATGCATGTATGTGTCAAGTTTAAGACAAGAGATGAGACAGTGAGATCCAATCAAGCCCAATCATTTATTTGCTTACATCTAATAGATAATCTTGCCAAAGTAAAGCTTTACATTTCTAAGCTTCTAGATATATCTTGAAAGATTCTAGGGTGTGATTACACCAAACTCTTTCCCTCTTCCTTTCTGTCCCCTCCAGCTCAGGATTGTGCAGTCACTTCATCTGGGTTTTTTCCTGGGAAAGTTCTGAATTGGCAAAATCTGCCCCACTGCTACTGCTTCAAGTCTGCATTCCATCTCTCTCTCTCTCTCTCCACCTTTCTCTGTGAAATGTTACTTTAACTGTAATTAACTCTGTGAAATGTTACTTTAACTTTAAGTTTGGGAGCTGCCCAGAGTTAAGTATAAGAGGGTGGCTTTATAAATGTTTTAAATAAATAAATAATAAACAGAATAAGGGTATCTAGGACAGCTGTGAACCAGAAGGGAAAGATAATGGGTTCCAAAACCCTATGAAACATCTTCATGTAAGAACTGAACATAATAACTAAACATTGCCTTGAAAATGATATAGAAGAGTCATATTTCATCTGCCCTTTTCCTGCCTTTATGAACAAATTTTGATGTAGAAAATCCTTAACCTGTATGGTAAGTAGCATCCCTCCAAATGGTGGTTAAACATTTGTACATCAATAACAAAAATAATGGCATGCCATTATTATTTTAGTCTAGTCCAATGTATCTCAGCCATTCTTCCTTATGTTGACCCTCGTCAGTTTTCTTTTATTGTTAGTCCCAAGAGTTCATGATGAAAGGTGGTCCAAGATTGAATAAAAGTCTGTATTTCAGATAACCAAAATATGTCACTATTTATAATACCCAAGAGGGAAAGGGGAAGAGGGTTGAAGTGCAATTACTGGTCTTCCTTGTCATACAATAGAAAAATAAAACACATGGGAAATTTTGACCTGTAAAACTAGGGATGGATTGCAGTAAAAATAAGTTAATTACTTTCAGTTATGCTTTTCATCTGTTGAAAAGCCTCACAAAAGAATAAGGAACACATTTTCTGCCATAAACATTAAACATAAACTGTGGAATTAAATCTAATTAGTAAGATCCTTAAACACTAAATATGATACTGAGTTTCAAAAATATAATTAAATCATTAGGATATCTTCAATGATAGGAACCTATATTTCTGAAAAAGGTGACAGTCTGTATCATTTAATGTTAATTTGTGAAATGAACTTAGGAATGATAAGGGAGAATTCTTTGGCATGATATGAATAGGATAATATAAGAAAATATGATTGTTTTTATTTAACAGTAAGCTATACACCAAAAGCTTTAATCTCATAGCATAAGAAGGTTTTATACACAGTACTAAAACTGCATTTTTATTATGGTTGTTTATTTGTACTTCTAACATATACTCTCAAAGTGAAACAAGGTTAAAACAGTTTACTTTTCCATTTAGGATTGAATATGGAGCATTTATTCAATTATATTTTATTCCACCTGTGCCAACATATTTTTGATTATTGAGATTTGATCCAATTGTGGAATGATAAGGAAATCTGGCTGTATTTTAATCCTCAGTAAGTTGTACGATCTTTCAGATCTATTTTTTTCCATTGGGAACTGGTATAAAATGCAAAAGATAATGGATTTTATAAAAGGGAAGTTCCCTTGAACATATTTTCAGTATATTGACCCATTGGGTACAGCCAATCTGGTATAAAGTTAATGCACCACGCTAGAATCCAGGAGTTCATGTGTTCTAGTTCTACTTTAGGCACAAATTTTGTTGGGTGACTTTGAGCCAGTCCCTCCAAACATCTTGCCAAAACAAAAAACAAAAACTGCAGTGAGTAGCCCAGGCAGTTGCCAGACATCACCACTGTTCTGAAGATAAAACAAAAGCAAATGTTCATTGGGTAAGATATAATGCTGCTACTCTGCAAAAGACAGAGCTTGATTTCTTTGTGAAATAAAATATGATCCAGAAAGGATTTTATATTTTAGCCATACTACTTGTTCTGCTATGAAGGATCCCCAATGTTGTACAGCAGGTTTTTTTTAAACGAGTTTTTTAAAAAGGAAAAATTGAAATAGAAAAAATTATATCCATATTTTTCTTATTATGGGATTATGAACAGAACAGAAGCACAGCATCCAAATCATTTAGTTTAGGAATTACAAATTAAAATTAATTGTGGCATAAGCTTAATGAAAGAGGTATTTCAATCATGATTAATAATGTGCTCAATTAACAGCTTGAGGTTTTGCTAAGTGCTTCCTTGGAGCTTATTTGAAAAAGAACATATGACAACCGACCCATGATTTCAATTTAAAGGGACAGTAAGCAGTTTATGGAATTAAAGCAATTCTGATTTGAGTCACCTATCCTCATATAAATGTATAATCCATTCAAAATTCAAATATTCACTATGCGAACACTTCTAAACTTTTTCTCCTTCATTTTATTCACATGATGCCAATGGATTTGGAAGCAGTTGTGAGGAGGTATAGGTGGTAGATGATGAAATCTGTGTTACAGTGTTATGATAAAAACTCCATCCCTTACATGCTTGCATGCATCATTGCAGCCACAAGTATGAAAAGATAAAGCTTGTGTTGTTATGTGATAATATACTTTTTATCATTTTGGCATAATCATAGTTAGAATTGGATGCCCATGAGACTTGTGTACATACAGATATATATCTATGGATGAGCTTTTATTTTTAATAGAAATTATCTAGAATGCTTGTGGTTTTAATGTACCAGATAAAGAATGCATTAATAAGCTTTTTGTTCTAATGTATATCTTATAGCAAATCTCTAAAGCATGAAGGCAGAGGTATATTTCTAAATATACAAGAAGAGGCAATGAGATCCTCAAGTACTTGCCATTCCCACAAATAAAATTATTAAATGATTAGGTAGAATGATTAGGATTATGAATTTTCCAACACTTTTTATATATTTACCATGTGAATGTATTAGAAAAATTGAAATTACTCTTTAAATAGTGACATCTGGACCTTATAAGGAGTAAGCAGGTTGTGAAGAGAAACCCAGACCAGGTACTAAGTAACAATCTGGAAATAATTTTCTTTCCACTTGGCTAACACAGTTTTTTTTAAAAATGTTACAGAAATATTTTAGGATTTTTAAAAAGAAGATCTTAGCAATACAGGTAGCATGATTATCAAATAATTTTATATTATAGAGTAACTTCTTGCTTATTTACTAATGGTTGAGAAAATATTTTTAAAAGCATAAAATGGAAAAGGGAATTTTTGAGTTTAGCTTTTTGCAACAAAATCCAAGATATCTGATTTCTCTGTGCATGTAAAGAGCACTATATACACCCACCAACAGGAAATTTAAAATGCAAACTTTGAAATATTGAAATATACTTCTATAGCATGAGAACTTGATGTTCTGCTGCTGCTAGCTGGTAAAATATGAGTTAATAAATCTCTAGAATGTGTTATCTTGAAATCCCAATTTACTTATATATTCCTAAACAAGTTGGAATGATATTATTGACATGAACTGAATGTAGAGAATGTAGAAAGTTGATTTTTAGTTTCAGAGTGGACTATAGTTGATCCCATCATATGACAGAACTACAGTTCGTTTGGATCTCCAAGTTAAAAAAAGTGGACTGTTCAGTAAATAAGCTCTTTCTCTTATTTTTAAAGTGGCACCAAAGGATATAGGGTCCATAGAACTTAGCTGAATACAGTTTGGAAATCTGGATATATTTAAAAAGGGTAGTCAGGAGAAATCCTTTTAAAAATCCCAGCATTTTATCTCTTCAAGGCCAACTTCCGGTGTGCATCAACAAATAGAGAAAATACTAGAATTGCTTTTAAAAATTTGTAACAGTTCCACCAGTTAAGATGTCTTATTCCAGAAAACTTTTAGTTACGGTAACTTTGAGGCTGCATGATCCTCATTTTCAGTCTTCAGAACTCTCTCTGAACTGGATTGCTGAAAATTTATCAGGTGATTTCCTACCATTCTGAAATGAGAAACAGGTAAAAAGTGTAATTTAATGCCTTACATACTGAAGTACTGTATATCACAATTGAAACAAAGACGGCCCTTCAAATTACATTCCAAATCCAACCTGGCCCTTATGCAATAAAATCAAAACAAATGCAAGCGTGGCAGCAAATTTGAGTAATTCAAGCTCTTGCTCTTCTTTTTGGGTTAATACCATATTTGGGATAGTTTCTTCTTGTTCTTGAAGTCGTATCCTGAGGAGAGATTTTAGTTCATTTTTTGTTCTTGTTTTTCAGTTGCTAAGTCATGTCTGATTCTTCGCAACACCATGGAACTTAGCACACTAGGCATTTCTGTCCTCCACTGTCTCCCAGAGTTTGCTTAAACTCATGTTCTTTGCAACAACAATGCATCAATCATCTTATCCTCTGCAGTCCCTGTCTCCTTTTGTTTCAATCTTTCCCAGCATCAGGGTCTTTTCCAAAGAGTCCTCTTTTGCATAAGGTGGCTAGAGTATTTGAATGTCAGCTTCAGTATCTGTCCTTCTTTGAACAGTCAGGGTTGATTTCCTTTAGGATTGATTGGTTTGGTTTTCCTGCACTCCAAGGGACTCTAAACAGTTTTATTCATCATTACAATTCCAAGGAATCAATTCTTTGGTGTTCAGCCTTCTGTATATCCAACTTTCACAGTTGTACATTACTACTGGGAAAACCATAGCTTTGTCTATATGGACCTTTGTCAGCAAGGTTATGTCTCTGCTTTATTAGTGAATTTGATTAGTGTTTATTCAGGAATGTCCATTTTAAAAATAGATGATATTAGGACTGTCTGGGTCATTCAGCAAATAACACAAGTGACTTTGGGAAAGTGATGAGATGAAACCGTGGTGAAGCTCCTTAGTGCTTTATTTTACAGAAATTATCCCTCTATATCTGATATGAAGATGGCACTTTCATGTTCACCTTAAAAGACCAATTTTTAAACTGTTTTATATTCATATCCAAAGCTTATACCTAAAGTACTTGACCAAATGTATCCAGAAGGGCCAACATATATGTAAAAAGTGATTTTCTCCTTTAAATCAGTTAATAACAAACACATTTTACTTTCTACCTGTTAGAATTTACAATTTTATAAATTTTAAAAATGTTTGTGCTGTTTGTAGCTTAGATGACGTTAGAAAATTGACCAGTCCAATTCAAATGACTTGGGTGCCCTTAGTGAAATTAATTTATATTCAGAGGAAGAGATCTGTCCCAAAAGTAAGTAGATTTTCTCCATAATGTAAGTTTTTATTTGGTGTATGGCTTGCTTTCATTTTAAGAACTGAATCTTAAGCAAGTTTGCTTTAAGGGATGCATCAAAGATTGAACAATCCTTATTAAAATTCTAAGAGTAGAATTTCTATTGATACCCTGTCAAAAGCAGAAGTTTTTTGAATGTTGTTCATCAAATTTTACTCTCTCTGTGTACATTTATTTTGGAATAATTTGCTTTGGAATAATTTCCATAAGAAAGTAATAGCTTTTTAATCTGGGTATTTGGAAGATAAATGATACCATATTCTCTATTTGTGAATTTTTTGTATAAATGTTTTTCTATCTTTCTGCTAAATGTTAATTCATAATATATTGGGAATACATTAATGAAAAAATCCCTTATTATGTAGCTATTAAGTGTACATTATTTTTGTTTCCTTTTTTCTCAAAGATGACTATCCACAGCAGCATATAATTCATAAGAGTATAATATAGTTTTAACTGCAGAACAATACATACAGCTAAGTTAAAAGAACATGTAGAATTCTTACTTTCTTGCAATTTGATAATGGGGGAGATCATGCCTTCCTCATTTTTCATAGACCGAAACTAAACTGAGAATCTGCAGTATTTTGACTTATGAGCTGGGCCATGTGAAAGCTATACAACCAATTAAAAGTGGTAGAACTCCACTTTATCTGCCTTTCTGAGAACTGCAGAAACTGTTCTTTAAACTTGTGTTATGGTTCAGCTGCAGTGTGCTTACTGGACTATCTCACCTGCCCTCTCTCATCATCCTGTAGAAAAAAATGGGACCTTGAGGCATGCCTCCTCATGAGTAGACCCCATGTTTTGGAATTCTCTCTTAGTTTTTATAAAGTGATTAAACTATGTTGTTCCAGCAAGACTGTGTATATGGAGGAACTGGTCTATTATTATGATTTTTTTTGTATTGTTATTTATTTCTGATGTTTTGTAAACTGTCCTGAATCATTGGAAGAATGGTCTGCTCCTTCTCTCTACATATATATAATCTGTATTTATGTGTATAAATAAATGAACATGTAATCTGATTAAAAGTGTCATATGTTTTTTTAATTTTCTAGGTAGGCATTGCACACATACACACACACA
>JANHZU010006515.1:27471-44304 GCA_032468055.1 Acrochordus granulatus | reverse complement strand
CAAAGTTTAAAAAACAGGCATCTGGACTGGATTTTTTTCTCAAATAGAAGACGTTTCACCTTTAATCCAAAAGGCTTACCAATTCAACCATTCTTGGGAGGCTGAAAATATATAATCTATTATAGTTTGCCATCTATTGAGTACAGCTATTCTAAAGATATGCCTGCAAAATTCCATCTTTTGGTTCAGCTCTGAAATAATAAATCATTTTTTAAGTCATAGTCTTATTCAGGATCTCTTTCAACAGATGATATAATTGTGAAAGACAGCACAACCAAAGATCAGAAGAATCAAAAGTATATTTTAGTTTTTATATTTATCTATGGTTGATTGTTGGTTTTTATCATTATTATTTCATTATTATGTGTTTACGTTGTACAGTACCCAGAGTCACACTATTCAAGTTGGTTGGCCTTATAAATCTTGAAATAAATAAATAAAATATAACAGAGAAAATTTTGGGAAGGGAAGAAGAAAGGAAAGAAATGTAGATGATGAAAAATGCTGAACTGAAAGGACAATACATCTTCCATACATTCAAACAAATGTTTCTGATATATGATCCTTTTATGTATTGCTTTGCTTAATTATTTGCAAAGGGCATGCATTGAAATAAAAAGAGAAAATGTTATCTTTGCTAATGATTTGGGCTAAAGCGCTCTCATGTCAACACAACTATATATAATTAAATTGGGCCAGAGTGGAAAAGTATATCCAAATTCAGTGCAAATACCAAAACAAAAAGCAAGCAAAGAAACAAGCACAAACACATATAGGGGAGCCGCAATACGCATGAAGAACTGCAACAAAATCATTATAAGGAAACTCCAAAAGCTACTACCCCCCCTCAGGATGTTTCCACGGTGCTGAATCATTCTATAACATTCATATTCATGTTTGCTATGATCAGGTCTCCAGATCCTTTCTCAGGCACAAAGATGATGAGGAGGAGACATCCAAAGAAGTAGAGCTTGTGTTGTCAGGTCTTATCATAATGATGAGGAGGCAGCAACTAGTCCCACCATTCCTGCCCTGGATCCAACACAATCTGATCTAGACAGGGAGCTTGCTTTACCCAGCCCTCAACACTAATACATGGTGGATTCTTGTCCTAGAGTTTATTGTTCATTAAATTTTCAATCTGTCCATCTTGCCAAGAGGTACCTTTCCTAGCTTTCAATACTTTTTATTGGGAATTTACTCCATTTATCAAGGAAAAATATCTACATTATATGCCATCAAAAAACCCCAAACTCTCACTGCAACTTTCAATATTAGAAGAATGCGTGGCTGCTAAACCAGCAACAAATACACTGGTCCTTGTTTTTTTTTTAATGTGCTTTTCAACTCTGTAATTTCTAATTTTTCTCCAGTGAAGAACCAGCATATACCAATACCTTGTCCCATAAATCAAAACATGGATTACAGAAGGTTTGAAATGCTATTGCAACAAGAGTAAAATAGAAAATTTCATGGTTATCCAGGATGAAAATCCATAAAGAAAGAAATCTAGGGTCATCAGCAGTACAATTCCATCCTAGCCAAACTGGTATAAGAGCTCGTTCTTAAACTGATTAAGAATTCAAGCAGCCAAGAAAAAACTGACACTTGTAGATTCCCCTTTATCTGAGAAGAGACCTAGTTTAGTTTAGTAAATTATAAGAGCGTGAGGAAAAGACTAATAAAATCCCTGTCCTAGTATACACATAGATGCATTGGTTCTCTCCTGAAAATAGTTCATTTGATGGAATTCTTGTATCACTACTCTTTTTTTATCTTAACAAATATTTCAAAGGAAATTCCATGATTCATGCATGGGGTAAATGTATTTTTAGATCAGGCAGATACTGAACATCTCAATAAGTAGAATGATTGTGATCAAAGTCTTTGCCATCTGTGATGTTTTTTACATCACTAAACCAAATATGCATACCTATTACCATCCAAAGAACTGAGATTTTGTATCTTTGTCATGATTCCCCCATAGCAAGGTGCTAATGTCTTTCAAGACTCTCTGCATGATCTCCCTGGCATTATATTAGGCACATTTGAAGGCAAAGATCCTCATCTATCCCACCTGTGGAAGGGCCCAAGAAGTGCTAAGTAAACCAAATGGGACTACTGATATAGCTACCTACTTTTTCATGTCCTTGGAAAACAATTTCTCTGGACTTTATTATGACTCTGCCTAAGTCCAAGGCCACAACACTATTCTGGTGATCATGGATTTGTTCATTAAGATGGAATCACTTACTTACACATACCATGCTCTTCTCAGCAAAGAAGCATGGATGATTCTGAGAGGAAGTTTTTCCAGTACTATCCTTCAAACAAGGCTGAGGGAAGAGTATTGTATGTCTGTCAAAGTAAAGCCCTTTCTATGCTTTGGGATTTCTAAGTATGCCACAGGGAAAGCAGAATATCTGAGATTCCAAGTGGCCAAGTCAGACTGGTTTTCTGTTATATGCTATTTAATAGATGATGTTTAAAGCTGTTTTAATTAGCTTTGGCCTGATCAATTTTTTTTTGTAATTTTTCTGCCTCCAACCGGATTGAAAATCATTGTTTAAACCAATACCTAAAGATGACTCACCACCTCTACTTTTATGAGGCCTACCTCCAGTCACAGTGTGGCCCAGGAAACAATGTTAGGGTCCTGAAAGGGTGTTCTTAAAAAAGATAATTGTGCAAACTCCAGTGAGCCGAAACTGGTGTGGGGGGAATAAGGTATCCCTTGATCTTTCTTCCTCATTCATCCCATCTACAAGTGGTCTCTTGTTCAGGGAGACTATTATGGAGATATTCCCACAGTGGAGCCAGCGGAGTCATTCCCTGATTATGATGCAATAAAGATAAGCATCTCCCAGAAATTTCACATGCACCCGATTAAGAATGAGCATGCCCAGAGAGAAACCCTATAAAAGCCTCCACCCTAGACTCAAATGTTGTTGCAATCTTTAAGTGCTGTGCCACTTGTTATGCTGTCAAATAAACATTCCTATCTCACGTTCTAATTTTCCAGCCCTCCAGCTCAGGTTTGAACCCCAAGAATTTTTCTTCTAACACTGGAAAAAGGATCTAATTGAATACCAAAAAGATGCTGTGCTACTGATTCACCTTTAAAATTTAAAAAAACTGCTGGTACATATATTCGTTGTCTGCATATAGCTGGATAGAAACGCATCTCCAAGAAAAATTTGGAGATGAAACTCTTATCTGCCATGGAATTAATACAGCATTTTATAAAATTTATATGTCATATTAAATAATTTGAATTATGGATTCATTGGGTTTAGCTTCTTCAGTCAATAAGGATTTAAGTAGTTGGTTCTTGGAATGACTGGCAGGTTTATTGAGATTGGAGCACAAGGTTTGAAAGATCTTATCTGCAAATCATCACCAGAGCCATTAATCATTTTCCCAGAGAAAATGATCACAAACTATTTCATCTTTGAAGACCAACCATTTTGTTGCTATGAGTCTCCCATAAGAATCTGCTCATTTGTGTAAGTCTGACAGGAAAGAATGGTCAATTGAAAGTTACGAGAATGTGTTTTATACTTTTTAAACTTTGATAAATAATGGAATTCTTTTAGGTCCATTGAGCTAATCTGGCACTAAGACATTAAAACAGAGAGGTCATGACTACTCTAGGGGCTGGTCTATCTGTGGGCATTTGTTTCATTTCCAGGATTTGATTTCTGCTTTTTCTATGGCAGTCAGCAATACTTAATTGGGCTGACTGCTTTCAGTTGCCCTACTGATATCATGTATGAAGTGATGGTGAGAGACAGCAGAGGATGTCAGGGTGTTAATGAAGCCAACTTTTGTTAGAATTTTAACCTCTGATCTTGTTTGAGGTCATCCTCAATATCTTGGATGCAATATCATTTTGTTGTAGTATTAGAATCAAGTTTCTACTGACAGTAGATAGATATCAATACTATTTTGAGTAACAAGTTTGTGGATGATAGAGGGAGCTCATTTTGAGGGGGTGGTATTTTCTTTGTTAACCTGCTTTGGAGAGTGGCTTGGCTCAGATTTTTAAAAGGCAAGAAATCAGCCTGTTTTATTCCTGGCTTCCATGTTTTCATCTCTTCTGAGGAGGAGGGAAAGCACAAAGTCTTAAGACTACTTTTTTGATATGCAATGGAACCTCGCAAGATGAGCGTGATCCGTTCCAGAACAACACTCTTAGTCCGAAATGCTCTTAAACTGAAACGAGGTTTCCTGTAGGAAACAATGGAAAATTGGACAATCTGTTCCATGCCCCCAAAAATATTCACCAAAAAATCATATTCAACAGAATCTGATGTAGAAATGATTGTCCCTAACATCTGAAACAAGTAACAATGATTAACGCACAATATAAAGCAGGCATAGAACAAACCAATCAGCACTCATGGATCTACTTTGAGGCAGGTTCTAGCTTCGGCTGCTGCTAGGCCAGCTGCTGTCCGGAGCCCCCGGCTCCGAGGATCTGCTGCCGCCACCGCTCAAGGCAAAAGGGCCTTTTCCCTTAGCAACATCTCACAGTACAGCACATGGACAGTAATGGAGTCAACTGCACGTGGCAGTGTCGACAGAACTCTCACACGGTCGCTGCCTGAATGGGAAATACAGAGCGCGCTGACTGATGATGCATAAGTTATAGCATGAAGCTCGCTTGTCTTGTGAATCACCGCTCGTCAACCAAAATACATTTTATTAAACATTTTTGCTCATCTTGTGAAAATCTCACACAGCAAGTTGCTTGTCTTGTGAGGTTCCACTGTATAAGATAATAAGAGCTGGTGCTATTGCTGTCATGAGGAAATGGGAGTTGATTCTCATCTGCTTCTCAGCTGTATTGGATTCATGAATCCCAGTATTACTAGAACTAGTCTGGATTCTTTTCTTGCCTCTTGATAACATTTGGCTAGACCAAGGGGAATGTTGTTCAGTTGCGCAGTCGTGTCCGACTCTTCGCGACCCCATGGACTGCATTACACCAGGCCCCCCTGACTTGCACTGTCTCCCACAGTCTTCCCAAGCTCATACCCATCACACTGACTATGGTATCTATCCATCTCATCCTCTGCCGTCCCCTTCTCCTCTTCCCTTCAATCCTTCCCAGCATCACAGTCTTTTCTAATGAGTCCTCCCTGCGCATTATGTGTTCAAAGTACTTGAGCTTCAACTTCAATATCTGTCCCTCCAAAGAGCAATCAGGTTTGATTTGCTGTAGGATTGACAGACCAGGGGGAATAAGACTAGTCAAAGTATAAGGAATTGTTAGTTGAGTGTCATCTTGGCTCCTTCCTCCTCCTAGTAGGAAAAATATGAGATAGCTCAATGCTGGATTCATGCTGACACCAAAGAAAGTTAGAATACCTAGTACAAAGAGTGAAATATATACCTGAGTATATATGTTCTTAAGGAGCCATTAAAGATGAAACTGCTCAGTTCTGAAACTGATAGCCAACTCCTACTTACACTACTGAATTAAACAAGGTCCTCCTCACCTGGAAGGGTAGTTACAGGGAAAGAAGTAATATCATGGTTTCAGAAACCCTCTATATACAAAAAACTGCCATCCTAAGAAAGAGATCCTGTTCTGCTTAGAATAACTACCTTCACAATTACTGCCTTGAAGTTAGCAGTTTCTTATTTAGACTGCTAGTCTCCCTCATTCAGTCCTCAAAAATTCCTGAAAAGGCCTTTGTGGATACTTGTCCTAGAATTCCCAGTAGACTTTTTCTTGAGATTTCATTCAGATTCTTTATCTTCAATTTCTCTTTTGCTGCTTCTTTGGAAGCTATCTGTCCAGTGAATTTGTTCAATATAACATTTATAGGAAGATTTATTTTCCTTGTATAAAACACACAGAGTGAGAGACAGACAGACAGACATAGCACACACAGAGAAACAAAAACACCAAGAGCAAGAGTTTAAAGAGATCAAGTAAAGAGAAACCAGAGTATGAGACCAAGTGAGATTTATTTTTATCTCGCCTTTATTATTTATGCAAATATCTCAAGGTGATAAACATATTTAACACACCTTCCTCCTCCTATTTTTCCCGTAACAACAAACCTGTGAGGTGAGTCGGGCTGTGAGAAAGTGACTGGCCCAAGATCACCCAGCTGGCTTCAATGCCAAAGGCAGGACTAAAACTCACAAGCTCCTGGTTTCTAGTCTGCTGTCCTAACCACTAGACCATACTGGGTCTCCAATTTACAGAAAATAGGAGCCGACACAGGATTCCCCAGAAAAGGATCCAAAAGCCAACCCAGTCCAGCACAGACTTGCCATGCAGCTGTGCATCTGACACAGCATCATAGTAAGACAGGAAATCTTTCTCTTGTTTCTATGCCACTCAATTCCTGATAGTTCTGAACAGCTTACAGCAGCCAATTATATAGACGTGACCACAAAACAATATTGTAATGACATACTATTGATCTGATGTGCCATTTTTGTAGAACAGACTAATCCTCAACTGCCTTCAAATGCTCTTTTTAAAAAAAACCACATTTTTACAGCTCTTTGGAATCCCCTTAAGGAGAAAGTGACGGCTCCTTCCCTCCACATACCAAGAAGTCTCAACAAAAAGGTCACTACAGATGACATTCTCTTGGTTGTGGCGCTTCAGTGAGCCTTCTCCCTCAGATTGTATCAGACAAGCATATTCAACCCAGAGGAGACAATCTCAGAGAAATCCAAGACTTGAACACTTTATCATTTAAAGTTTACTACGACAGACCACAGGTCTCCATACCTTTTGATAAACGTGTTAAGGAAGAAAAAGCAGCCCAGATATCAAGCAAACATTTGTTCTAGTGAGCTGATAAACAGAACCTGAGAATCATAGATAGCTTCATTTTCCACAGAAAGTTGTTTCCTTAGAAGAGGGGGGGGAACGGCTGATGAAGTGGCAAAAGAAGGCAAAGTCCTGAAAAAAACAAAACTTGGGATACGTAGAAAGAGGGCTATGATAATGGTGTGTCATAACTGGCCTAAGGTGCATTTAGACAGCCTTGGCTCATGAAGATCTGAGGTTTTGGTTAAATGCTTTGTTGGCTGGTGATCTTGATATAATTGTGAAGCTTTGATCTACATTAGGATTGTCGGTTCAAAAGAAATCTGAAGACTTCTGGAGCAAAACAGCTAGGTCATCTCAATTGGACTTGCCTAACTGGCATTCAAGTCCAAGTGAATTTATTCTCCAGAAGCTAAGAGGATTTCTTCCAATCACCCTGCAGCCGACTGTCCTCCAGCTCAGATTCTCCTATAGGGACAGAGAAACTTTAAAGAATGTTGCAGAGTAGATACTCAGGGTGGATGCCACGAAACTGGAGAAATCCACTTTGCCATTTTTGCTATCATGGTGTAGGCACAAATTTGTAACTTCTTACACATGTCCACTAACATTTGTTCTTTTTATGCCAAGCACCAGTGGTCCTTCATCTGCCAGACCTCTTCAGTAAACCAAGCTGCTCCTTTGGATCAACAGTCAAGAAAGGCTGCACAAGAGCAATCCTATTATGCACAGTTATGATCTACATGTTCTGATGGCTGACCAAGCACTCAGCTTAACTACCCACTAGAGCTTTGGCTGGCTCCCCAAGCACCTTTTAGAAATCAATACAGTCCATTTGGCAGACTAACAATCTCTTTCATGAGGAAATTTGTAACATAGGGTTATCTTCATAAAACCAGAGAACAATTGAACTGTGACCAAGGACTGCTAAAAATGTTCCCCATTTTTAGCTGCTCAAAGACAAATTATCTAAAATGTGACCTCCAATGAGGATTTGAGTCATGATCACCAGAAATAAGCCAACGGCTGTTATGGTTAGGCAACAGGGATGCATTTTTATTTCTTCCACTTAGATTGAAGCCAATAGGAAGGTGGTAGTTCCCTTAGCAATATCACATAATTAATTTTTCCAATTTTGTAACTATGCTGTCTCATCATTATAACAGATTGGTGCAAATGGTGCCGAAGAACTTTCAAATTAAAAAAATGGCATTCAAGCAATAACAGATTTGAACACCTATTAAGAAAAACACAAGAGATAGAAATTTTTCAAACATTACTTTTTTCTAAAATGACAACACTCAGAGTAAATTGGGCTTGATGAACCTTTGGGACAACCATAGAAAAGTATAATAAACAAATGTAAGGATAAAAAAGGTAAATCACATACATCTGTGCAGCATTATTGTTAGAATAGCTGAATTAGGCAATTATGAAAAACCACCTATTGTTTTTTCTTCTTAGATGCACCTAGGTCAGAATTGGAATCAAATGCTTCAGTATGAGCTACTCAAATACATCCTTGATGAGAGAAAAAAAAAGAGGACATTGCTGATACTGTTCTTATCTTCAAATTATACCTCTTTTATAGCTTTTCTGTTTTTCAGAACAAATGCTTCCAAAAGCTTTTCAAACAGAATTCTCCTTGGGGTCAATCTTCAAAACATTTTAAATAGTATAACCTTCATTCAATTACTTCAAACTAATATTTTAAAATAAACAAAAATATCACTAACAATTGAAGGAGCATGAACATTCCATCTCAAAATGAAAAATGCTACCTATTTTCATGTTAGCTTTCCAAAGTCCCATCAGGAACAAATGCAGAGGCCCTGTACATTTTATTTTCAAATCTGCCTTCTCAAATTTTCTCTATTTAGGATTTGAATCTTCTTTATTTAGATTTTTTAGGCTGGCATTTCGGATGCAAAATCCTCTTAACGAAGCTCACAGAATAAATACACAAACACATAAAAGAATTAAGAAACAACATTTGATTGACTTATTATCTGTATGAAGAAAGCATCAAACAATTATTGTATAATGAAATCAAAGGCCAGTTCTTGATCCTAGTATCAGTTTTGGATCTATTTGTTGGCATGATTTATAAAACTACATTAATCAATTATCCCATATGAAAACAACTAATCACATATAGGTTTCCATGTGATTTCTTCTATCTCCTCTTTTCCCAAGACCATGTTTTCTCATGTTATATATATCTTGCTCAATATATATATTGCTCAATATATATATTGCTATATATCTTGCTCAAGGTTATCTTTGCATTCCTCTATACCACCTCATCCATCAGAATCCATCTCCCCTCCCATGTGTGATGAAGGCCCAGGCAAATCTTTATGCGAAATGCTACAGATGTTCATTACTCCAAGTTTTGCTTTTCAATGGTCCCAACAGGTTCCCAAGAACAATGGGCAAATCTTGAAATGGAGAGTCAGATAGAGCTAAAAAGTCCCCCATTCCTTCTTGTTGCACAGCAGTCATTATTGCGGAGTCTATTAGAGCAGGAAGTAAGTATTTGTCTTTGTCCTAGGGCTCATTGTCTATTGATATGAATGGCAGGTCACTGGGACAGGGCCTTCATGAGAATTTGAGATAAAGCTACTGATGTTGTGGAATTTCCAGTTAAAGTTGGAGGGAGGTGTGAAGAGGGGGCTGAGCTTAGAGTCCTTGCACAGCAGAAAGTGGCACAGGCTTTATTTCCTCAGCAATACCTGAAGCCTTATCTGACCTTCCCAAGAAAAAGGCAGTCAATCTAGCAAGATTCTTGTAAACAAGCTCAACAACAGAGAAGTAAGTTGGATTATCTCATGGTGTAGTTCTGGTTTCTTGTGCCTGACAGCTGTACGAAGTATGGAGCATGGACATCTGCTGCACATTCTCACAACCAATTTAGGGTAGTCTTTCCAGTGAATAAAATATTACAAACATCTCCTGGGTCTAAAATTCAGACTACCTTCTACTTCTCATTCTTCTTCCCCATCTAACAGAATAAAAAGGGAAGGAGCACCTTAGAACACAAGGGGTAGTGACCTCCTCACAAACAAGCAGTGACTGATGGAAGACTGGATGAATCTTCATTGAAGCTGGCATGAACAACCACTAAATCAATTTGCTGGGTAACTGGGAAGATGAGGGGGGTTTGAGTCCATCTTTTTAGATGAACAGACAGAAACTAAAAATTTAGTGAAAAGACATATTAAATCACCAAACTGGGTCACCAAAATGGTCCTGTAACTCTGTACAGATGGGGAGAAAAATAATAAAATCCACTGAAACAGAAATGTGCAGTATATACACAGAAGTAAATTAATCCATGCAATAGCATTACTTTCAGAATGGAATAAGTTATTACCTAATAATGTACAGACATGACTTTCTCTTCTGGTGATCTCCAGATGCATAAGACTATGGCTCATATAATTCACAGACATCATTTTTTGTACTAGTTGGAGATAATTAATACTGCATGTCTAGAGGGAAAGGATATGTAGATGGAAAATCTGTCTAGTTGTGCAATATATTGGAAGGCACGCTTGATGTAATGTGAAACAGCAGAAAGACTCTATCCATATCTGACATGGGTAAATGAGATTCAGGATGCAGCTCTCACTATAAAACGGTATTCTTTATAGATCATTTACTATCAATAATCTCAGAGGATTTAGTGCACAGAGACACAAAAATTTTGCAAGCTGTATAAAGACTATTATACTTAGGCCAGTAAATACAGGTACAAAAGAGAATCCAAAGATGATAGAGAACAAAGGAAGTCTTGGGGAGGTAGCCAGCCATCTTATGACTCATTTAAAGGAAATGAAAACATCTCAAAATGTTTTTTAAAAAATATTTTTGGCAGGTGCACATATTACTAACCTATAATCAAAGGCCCATGAAAGATAAACACTCAAAAGCCTTTTTTCCTAGATCTTGGAATAAAGTGCTCTATTCAGTCAAACTATGAAAAAAAATATTCAGAACAGTAGAATATGAAAATTATGCACTTGCCAATCACTGAGCAGATCCTTGAACAGCAATTAATAAACAAAACCAGAAGAATTATTATCATTATTGTGGCTGGTCGCACAGTCAGCAAGATGTTTAGACTGGATTCGACAATTTTATCTACCATTCAAGTACTTCCCAAAGACCAAAGAAAGGTAGATGTTGTTTGATGTTAAAGGTATTGTCACAGGATGTAAGCTGTTCCAAGTTAAGCTTCCTTTTGCAACTGACTGGTGGTGACTTTGTCAATGTCAATGATGTTATTACAGTGGTGCCTCATAAGACGAGACTAATCCGTTCCAGAAGAATGCTCTTAGAGCAAAATGCTCTTAAAGTGAAATGTGGTTTCCCATTGAAAACAATAAAAAAATCAGACAATCTGTTCCACGCCCCCAAAAATATTTACAAAAAAATGATTTTCAACGGAATTTGATGTCGAAATGATTGTCCCTAACATTTGAAACAAGTAACCATGATTAACACATGATATAAAGCAGAAATAGTGTCTTAAAATGTCATAAAATGCTAACCAGCACTTACGGATCTGCTTCAAGGCAGATTCTGGCCTCAGCTGCTGTTTGCTGGCTCGGAAGATCCACTGGAATCACTTTAAAGGAGCCTTTTCCCTCAGTTTTTCCAGGTGTCGTGGGTGGTTTGCAAACGCTTCTTGCCTTGGAGAAGCGACAAGGGGAATTTCTGCTTTATTTTGGCAAGGACAAGGACAATTTCTGCTTTATTTTGTCTGTGTGTATGTGTGTGTATGCACATGTGCGTGCGCGCTTTGAGAATATCCCAGAGAGGAGAGGAGAGAAGAGGAGAGGAGAGGAGGGGGAGGGGACTTCATGGAGATTGAATCTGGAATCTGAAGTCTCGGGAGTTCTATCTCTTGAATGCCTTTCACTTAATTTATGCTGTTTACGCAGTGAGAGAGTAGAGCTCCGTTATGAGATTTCCCACGTGAACTCATTGCACGGTGTGCATTGTGATCAGGAACGTTGACCTGCCACCATGTGGCAGCGTAGGCAGAATGCATGCGCGCATGCTGCCGCCTGTACGGGAATGGAGTAAACTGCATGTGGCAGAGTTGGCAGAACTCTCACGTGGGGTTGCAGCCTGTGCAATGGAGTAAAGCACATGGTAGAGTTGGCAGAATGTGCGTGCGCACTTGCCGTGTTGGCAGAACTCTCGCGCGGGGTTGCCACCTGTGGAATGGAGTAAAGCATGTGATAGAGTCAGCAGAATGCCCGTACTTGCCACGTCAGCAGAACTCTCGCACGGGGTTGCCGCCTGTGCAATGGAGTAAAGCATGTGGTAGAGTCGGCAGAACATGCGCACGCGCTTGCTGCAGTGGCAGAACTCTCTCACGGGGTCAACAATATATTTCTGAACAAGAAATATAGAGCGCGCTGACTGATGACACGCAAGTTATCACACGAAGTTTGCTTGTCATGTGAGTCGCAGCTCGTTTAGCGGAATAAATATTATTAAAATTTTTTGCTTGTCCTGCGAGTTTCTAGTCTTGTGAGGTACCACTGTATTTAAAATTCTAATTAACATCTTGGCATTTTATGAGATGCTTAATACAAACTACTCTAATGCCAGTTCCAGTTATACAGACAGCAAGTATTATTCTGATAGCTGAGGTCAAGAAAAACAGAAGAGTGATTTTATTCAAAATCCATCATCCTGGATCATATACCACAAGAAACTTTAATGTAAAATTACCTTTCTTAGCAATTTATAACAAACCATATTGAAATGTGAAAAATCAACAAAAGCAAATCGAGTTTGCTACTATAGCAGTATGAAGAAGGCAAGGTCCAAGCAAATAGAAGGAATGTCAATAACTATGAGAAAGCAAGAAACAAGGAGCCCCAATTTACTACACTCAGTCTGAATTTTTTTATGAAAATATGCAGAGCTTCTGAATGAAGACACAACTGCTCAAACATCAGAATACAGAGTGCCTTGATGTTTCTTTATTTGAAGCATGCCTCGAGAAAAAAAAATCTAATTTTTCACAATTGCTTTAATTTTAATTCATAGATTATTTCTGCCTTTAGTTAAGGTTAAAAATGAACAGACCACAGCTATCAACCAAGAGCCAATAGCAGAGACTAATACACCATATTGTGCAGGAATATTACTGGGAGAAAGAATTCATTTTTTCTAAACCCTATCCATATTATTAGCAGAACACAGAATTATTATTAGCCCCTTGTTGAAAAGCTCATCCTGGCATAAAATTGCTTCTCATCTATATTCTGAATACAGATAATTTAGCATATTTCCCTTTTCTTAAAATTATTACATCACAATGGAATGTTCTTCAGGTTTGGGGTATAGGACATGTTGATATAGTCCTACATCAAACAGAAAAATCTCTGCATCAAGGGCTACTCACATTATAGATGCACCAGTTCAACTGAACTCATATCTAGTCCTTCTTCCAAAGAAAACTGAAAGTATTTTCTTTTCATATGCATACAAACATACTTTTCTGCAGATAAACCTAGGTTCATTAATGATCACCAGAATTAATTCTTCATTCTTAAATACATGAAAGGCTTATTTATAAAAGGAAGAATCATAAGGACTAAAGCTGATAAAGCAAGAACCGGTGATTCTTAGGTTAGACAGAATTGTTGTGGAAGCAATTAGCAGATATCACCCAGTCTCAAAGTCCACAATACAACAGCCAAATTTACATTAGCTCAACCAAGTGGAGTACGCAGATGCACGCACACACATACACCCATGCACAAACACTCATCATCCTTAACATTCTCAGTCATTGCAAGATGAATGTTTCCACTGAAGGTTATGGACCAGAGAATCTACCATGCTGATCCAATGCGGACTGATACATATTTTTCAACTTCTCAGTCTAGGGCTGAGACGCAGCAAATGTCAAAGTCATACCAGCTGGTATCTAAAGAAGGCCTGGATATAGTGTGATAAAAATGGTAAATTTGTGATCCTGCACAAATGCAAAGAGAAAACATATATAGAGATGCAAATACAGTATATATACATGTGTGTGTGTGTGTCTGTGTATGGGTGTATATGTGTGTGTATATGTATATATATGTGTATGTATGCATGTACACACACAGAGAGACATCTTGTTTTCGGCAGAAGGCATATCTTCTCCTAGTGTATGACTTCTGTCTTGTCTGCACTGATATATTATCCTTGCAGATCTCTGCCATAAGCAGAATCCTGAATTAAGGTTAAGGGTCCGCAGAAACAAGATTTCTGGCTCTGGTATGACATTTGACAAGTTTCGGTTCAGCAACTGTGACAAGAGAACAAGTTTTTTATACTGAAATACTGATGCCTTTGAAAGCTTATATATCAGCTTGGAATCAGCACAGTTTTGATTAATTCATCCACTTTGTTATTCAAGAATTTTCTACCTCAGTACAAGCCACTTATGGATGTTCATTCTGAATCTAGTTGCAGAAGAAAAAAACAATCACATCATTAGAGTGCTTGATACTGAGACACAAAGCCCTGATTTTGTATCAGATTTGTTTCCAAGGAAGATATAAGATAAGATAAAAGACTACCTTTGGGAAGAAGCAAAATTTTGCCCTAATTACTGATATTCTTACTGATTCTTGCCTCTTTTTCTTGACACTGTTATTTTTTATTTGTAAGTTAAGCATTGTAAGTTAGGTGTTTTAATCATAATATGGTACATATTCAGAAGCAAATAAGCCATTTAAGACAGTATTTAAAAAACTAGAAATTTTTAACATAGTATAATCTCATATGATCTCTTGCATTTCTTTGATTGTAGTGAGCTACCCAAAGTTATTAAAAGTTGGGCAGCATACAAATTTAGTGAAATGTTATTGTTTGTTGAACAATCAGCCAAATGTTGAAACTGGATTTTACATTTTTATCCACCTACTGAGACCTTCTCAAGAACCTGAGATAGTCAGATATTACTTTATGGTGTTAAAGGTACTAATGTTGCAAGTTGCCTTTTGTATTTGACAGCTGGTAATTTTGTCAATGCTGATGGTATTCAAGTGGTGCTTCAGTTGTTTTGGGATTGCATCAAAGGAATCTTTTACTATTGGTAGTATATTTGCTTTCATTTGCCACAACTACTTTATTTCTATTTGCAGGTCTGTGTATTTTGTGATTTCCAGTTCTTTCTCTTCTATTCTGCTGCGTCCAAGTACTGCAATGTCCTCTGTCAAGATTTTTTGTCTTTCTTATCAACAGTTTTTAAGTCTAGGGTGCATGTCTGTTTGAATTCTAAAGTCCCTTTAGCTTCTTCATTTTCTATTACTTTGTCTATATTTTGGTCCCACCAGCACTTGCTTACAGCAAATTATATTGCTTGCAGATATTCCAATGCACTACTGTTGCTACTTTGTCATGCTGTTGCCTGTAGTCAGTCTGTCAATCTTCCTGCAGCAGTTAACTAGGTGATCTGCTGTTTCTTCAGTTTCTTTACAGAGGGGGTATTTGCACTTATGGTAGTTGCAACATCCTGCAGTCATATGAATCTCATTCATTCAGATAATGATAATTAATATTATGTTCCAGTGAGTAGTGATGTAGAAGAATCAGGGAATGGAGGGGATTTATATAATATTATGCTATATTCTGAATATGGTGAGGTGAAAAAATTACTTTGTTAGGTAACATGAATGGACCATGAATAATGAGATTGGAATGAAATGAGCAAATAAAGAAAAGTAACTGGACAATCTGGAGACCAAAAAGTACGCTCTTTGTTTGGCATATGCTTAAAAAATTTCTAATATAGGGTTTAAGCAGACATTTATTTGTTTTGAAATGTGTGAATAAAAAGCACTATTATTTTGATTGCTCATTATGAAAAATTGAGAACTTACATTTCTCTATCATACATAAAAATGTATGTATGTAGTATTTGTGACTAAAGTTCTATGGTATCTTTCACCAAGTGGCCATATAAAACTTTGACCTATGAATTCCTACTTAATGCATAACCACAATGACCTAAATGTATATATTTTACTAGTATTTTATTATAAGCTGTCCAGAGTCGCTTATAGTGAATTGGGCGGCAAGTACATTTAATAAATAAATTATACCAATTCATATTTTTGATATACATTTTAGCCCTGTCATTCAACATCATTGCTTCATTTCCCTGCATAAATTTACCAGCTTCACTGACAAGATCAAACCATCTACATTCAGTTTTATTATATCCTTCCTCTTTCTTTTAGTTTCAAGACACACAAAATGTCAGATTTTCTTCATTTCATTAGCTAACTCATGCTCATTCATTAAGGTCTCTTACATTCTATGTCACAATTTTTCATATCCAGTTGGGACCATGACATATACAGTTGAGGTTGTATAAGCTTTTTGTTAAGATAGATAAGATGTTGAGTTACATATTTTGGATACTCCTATGTCTAACAGATGTTTCCTTACTAATTATAAGAACATACCAGTATCTTAAATGTGTAACAATTTTAATTTTTGCTCTGCTATATGTAATTCTAATTGATGGAATGAGATTACACAATGCTGGCTTTAAAGAAAGTCTCTAGACTAAAAGTACTAACTTGGATAGCACAGTGGGAGCATCTTTGGAGTAAAAAGTTGGTAGTACACATGGCACAACTGGTAGTACATATATACAACTGTTGGTAGTACATATGCCAAAACTGATCAGTATTTTCTTATCATCTTTTTCCATTTTATCATAAAATTAGGATGCCAAATAAAAAGCATCTGTAGGGATTCAGGGTTATTCTCAGCAGAACAGAATGTTTGCTTTGAATTACATAATCCACTAAAACTGAATAGGGGAGAGGTAGATGGGCTCTGCTAGTGCCTCTTGTTTGATGAGTTCATGAAATGGCTGCAGGCAAATCTCAGAATTAATGGAAAAGCTACAGAGTACTCCAAGACAGATGAAGAATGCTAGCAAAAGCTACAAAGTAATAGGAAAGCCCCCACAGTGAGGCACCACCTTGCTGTGGTTG